>JAWPHD010008683.1:0-112419 GCA_037043455.1 Cyrtodaria siliqua | reverse complement strand
GAAAAAAACAGGTACGTATTTATTATTTTGATTCTAACACGACAATTACCCCCATTGTTTACGCTACTGTGGTGGCACTATAATTATTATCTCGGAGGTCAATGTAATCAGGCTGCTATGTTTACAGGCTGTTCCATTGGACGCCCCCGTATGTAAAGATCTGCGCGGTACAGTTATTACACTAGTAGTGACGTGACATACAATTAAGTCATTGCTTACGTCATATAGCTTGCGCTGTATGACGTCAAACGTTCTCAGCTTGTTCAAGATGCTTATTAATATCTGTATTGATGCATATGAGGGGAGGGGGGGGGGGGGGGACGTGACAAACAATTAAGTCATTGCTTACGTCATATAGCTTGCGCTGTATGACGTCAAACGTTCTCAGCTTGTTCAAGATGCTTATTAATATCTGTATTGATGCATATGAGGGGAGGGGGGGGGGGGGGGGGGGGGGAATATTGAAATATTTTAAACATTAATTTTAATGCATGTATTTATTTGTCAATGAAACGCAACAGTAACGGAAACCTTATACCACTGTAGGTATGGCCACAAGTCTCAACCATAAAGGGGTATGCCTTCCTGCAAGATTTTTTTATTGGCTGCAAGTCAGTTGAGACTTTGCCTGGCATCGGTCCGGTGTACGGCGCCCGTCTTCGAATGGAAGGCCTTCAATAATGTAAGTTTAAGCTTCTATATACCAACCTTCACCGCTTGTTTAATTGATATCATAATTATATTAACTGTGAGTAGTATAAAGTTATGTATTTAATGTAAGTTTAATTACATTGTAGATAGAGCCTGACACGATTATCCCATCTGGATAAATAAAACAAATTTGAATAGGTATAAATGTTAATTGTCAACACATTATAATTAGTTTTAACTACCCCTACACTGGCGTCACCAACATACTGTATATACCTGTTAATTGTCGACACATTATAATTAGTTTCAACTACAGCTACACTGGCGCCATCTGCATACTGTATATACCTGTTAATTATCGACACATTATAATTAGTTTCAACTACCCTTACACTGGCGCCACCGGCATATTGTATATACCTGTTAATTGTCGACACATTATACTTAGTTTAACTACCCCTACACTAGCGCCACCGGCACACTGTATACACCTGTTAATTGTCGACACATTATAATTAGTTTTAACTACCTCTACACTGGCGCCACCGGCACACTGTATATACATGTTAATTGTCGACACTTTATACTTAGTTT
Source organism: Cyrtodaria siliqua (assembly GCA_037043455.1). Classification (NCBI taxonomy): domain Eukaryota; kingdom Metazoa; phylum Mollusca; class Bivalvia; order Adapedonta; family Hiatellidae; genus Cyrtodaria; species Cyrtodaria siliqua. The sequence goes on along the minus strand of JAWPHD010008683.1, from coordinate 111,174 downwards.
TAACTACCCCTACACTGGCGCCACCGGCATACTGTATATACCTGCTAATTGTCAACACTTTATAATTAGTTTACTACCCCCACACTGGCGCCACCAGTACACTGTTTATACCATCACTACATGAAAATGAAAATCAATAGACATTTGTATTATCTATTTCAGGCATATCAGGTGTTTCTTCAATTCCTGGTGTTCGATCTATATGACCGCGAGCAGGTGTTCAAAAATTGGCTTCACAAGATAACCAGGGCTAAAAAAGTTACCAGAATCTCTGCTACAACTGTCTTCAAGCAAAGCTTCATCAGATGTTGATGATGCCCAGTGTGCCAAGAAACACGCAATTTATGTACAATAATAAGGTTAATACTGATATATACTCGTATAATAGAAGGGGGGGGGGGGGGGGGGGGGGGGGGGGGGGGGGAATGGCCCTTTGTATTTCTAATATCTGTCCGTAAACTCAATTCTTGTCCGGGCTATTTCTAACTCCTTCTTAGAATTTTGCGAAACTGGCTAGGAAGTATCAATATCGAGTGGATATGCGCATACTATCATGACGTTTCGGTTCGATAATTTTCCACTGTGTTAGGGCCCTTTGTATTTTTAATATTATATAATACGAAATTCTTGTCCGGGCTATTTCTCTAAAACTCTTTGTTAGAATTTTACGAAACTTGCTAGGAAGTATCAATATCAAGTGGAGATGTGCATACTGTCATGACGTTCCGGTTCAATAATCTTCCACTGAGTTATGGTATGTATTTTTCATGCATTTCATACTTCGTAGTGAAATAGAAAAGTCTTGTCCGCGCTATTTCTCTAAAACTCCTTGTTAAAATTTATTGAAATTTGCTAGGAAGTATCAATATCAAGTGGAGATGTGTATACTATCATGACGTTCCGGTTCATTAATTTGCACTGTGTTATGACCCTTTGTATTTTTAATGCATTTCATACTTGGTAGTCAATTACAAAATTCTTGTTCGGGCTATTTCTCTAAAACCCCATGTTATAATTTCGTGAAACTTCCTACAAAGCATCAATATCAAGTGAAGATGCGAATATTGTCGTGACGTTCCGGTTCGATGATTTTTCACTTAGTTATGGCCCTTTGCATTTTTTATGCATTTCATACTTGGTTGTCAAATAGAAAATTCTTGACCGGGCTTTTTCTCTATAAGATATGTTTATATATCTTATAGGAACAAAGTCTTGTATGTTTACCCCCACCCCCCTTCCCCCCCCCCCCCACCTACAACAAGTTGCCAGCGAGGGGTATTTGTCCGCCTCCGGCGACAGTTCTAGTTATATGTATAACTGTATCATACCGATAAAACACGATAGCTAGTATTAAAGAAAGGAGATTGTTTAATGAATATCGTTTAATGACACATTATACTTATTACGGAAAAGGAAATGATAGCAATAATTATGAGAAAAGAAGTGCTCTAACCGTAAACGTAGCTGTCTTTCTGGAATACGCATTCAGTAGCACGTACAATTTCTTAGTGATTGGTAAATCTGTGAAACCTTTACTTTTTAAAACAGCGCCAAGTGTGCCCAACCGTATGTCAAAAAAACATAATCATGTACATATGACTATAAATAAAAGCAAAACACCTGAAGAACCACCAAGAAAGTACCCATTGACTTAGCAGAGACATGTGTATGGGAGCAAATAACCTAAAACCGCTTGTTCTTTATAAAATATGTTAAATAATGTTTCAGGATTGTATTTGGGGACATATACAACTTCAAGCAGTGATGTATGCACCAAAGGAAGAGGTAATGTTAGTTTTACTTAATATTGCGCAAGGTCTGTTTTCACGAAGCAAATCAAAGCATATTTTAAACAAAAAAATAAATATTTTATTTGGGTTTTGTATTCCCCTATTCAATTTGCTTAAATGTTGTTTTTCAAATGTAGCTTTTCTAATACTATGTAGTTTTGAGAAACATAAAAAAAAACACATAAAAAATAAAATAAAACGAACTTGCGCTGCAACATCTGTATCGTAATTTATTATACTGACTCGGGTAATCCCTCTTCAAGCGCCATAGGCCTACAAGCAAAAAAATTTAAAACCGAATTATTACATATTTGCAAAATATTGAACGAACCCTCTGTATTGCCTATAAAAACTATCGGGTTAACTTGCACAACGACAGCGGAAAGATTCTTGCTTTCAAAATAATTTTGAGTAAAAAATAAATCACGATTGTCGTGTGTCTTTTTACGGGGGGTTAAACTATCAATTGCTCTGCAACTCCACAGGAAAGGTACGTTAGCCTTATACTTTAACTAAATTTAGAAGTTTACTTAAGAAAAATACAGATACGTATTTATTATTTCGATTCTAACACGACAATTACCCCCATTGTTTACGCTACTGTGGTGGCACTATATATTATCTCGGAGGTCAATGTAATCAGGCTGCTACGTTTACAGGCTGTTCCATTGGACGCCCCAGTATGTAAAGCTCTGCGCGGTACAGTTAATACACTAGTAGTGGCGTGACAAACAATTAAGTCATTGCTTACGTCATATAGCTTGCGCTGTATGACGTCAAACGTTCTCAGCTTGTTAAAGATGCTTATTAATATGTGTATTGATGCATATGATGGGCTTATATCAATAAATTACTGTTGAGTTTGTCTTCGTGACGTATATTTACCGAAATGTGTATTTACTTTCGTTCTGTGACGTTAACGGTTTAAAAAGTGACGTCATGTAACGTGGATAATAGAACAGCCGTATTTTACCGTAAAATAACATACAGTTGTCTCTCTTCTTTGTGTATATGAAAGACTGCGCAGGTCGTGTTATAATAGTATTTAAAATAGTGTATAAAGCACTATAACATAATTGAAATATTTTAAACATTAATTTTAATGCATGTATTTATTTGTCAATGAAACGCAACAGTAACGGAAACTTCATACCCCTGTAGAAACCGCCAAAAGTCTCAACAATTGAGGGATTTGCCTTCCTGGCAGAACCTATTGGCTACAAGCCAGTTGAGGCTTTGCCCGGCATCGGTCCGGTGTACGGTGCCCGTTTTCGAATGGAAGGCTTTCAAGTCGTAAGTTTGTCTACTAATTACTCTTCTATATACAAACCTTCACCGCTTTTTTAATTCGTATCAGAATTATATTAACTGTGAATAGTATAAAGTTATGTATTTAATGTAAGTTTCATTACATTGTATATAGAGCCTGACACGATTATCCCATCTGGATAAATAAAACAAATGTGAATAGGTATAAATGTTAATTGTCAACACATTATAATTAGTTTTAACTACCCCTACACTGGCGTCACCAACATACTGTATATACCTGTTAATTGTCGACACATTATAATTAGTTTCAACTACAGCTACACAGGCGCCACCGGCATACTGTATATACCTGTTAATTGTCGACACATTATAATAAGTTTCAACTACCCTTACACTGGCGCCACCGGCATATTGTATTTACCTGTTAATTGTCGACACATTATACTTAGTTTAACTACCCCTACACTGGCGCCACCGGCATACTGTATACACCTGTTAATTGTGGACACATTATAATTAGTGTTAACTACCTCTACACTGGCGCCACCTACATGTTAATTGTCTACACTTTATACTTAGTTTTAACTATCCCTACACTGGCGCCACCGGCATACTGTATATACCTGCTAATTGTCGACACTTTATAATTAGTTTAATACCCCTACACTGGCGCCACCAGTACACTGCATATACCATCACTACATGAAAAATGAAAATCAACAGACTTTTGTATTATCTATTTCAGGCATATCAGGTGTTTCTTCAATTCCTGGTGTTCGATCCATATGGCCGCAAGCAGCTGTTCAAAAATTGGCTTCACAAGATAACCGGGGCTAACAAGTATTACCAAACCGGGGCTAACAAGTATCACCAGAGTCTCTGCTACAACTGTCTTCAAGCAAAGCTTCATCAGATGTTGATGATGCCCAGTGTGCCAACATGTTGGTGTTGTACCAATGTTGGTGTTGGTGCCCTTTGGTGTTGATACGATGCTATGTTTTGAATAAAATAACAAATTTCTTTGTTCAATTACTTCTTGTTTAATTACTTCATTGTAACGGTATATTTTCTGAATGCCTATTCCACTAACCCATACTAAAAATGATGCTGACGCTGAAATGAATTTGTTTCGAGTTGAACGTCATCTTTCAGCACATTTTAGGCTATGTATGATGGTCGATTTTTTGTGATGGAGGCAGATCACCCACTTATTCTTGGGTAGAATCAGTAAAGTATGCCTCCCGTCAGACCCAGAATAGACCCAGGTTTAGCTGAATAGCATGCTTATACCATGGAATAGTGTCCATCGTCCGTCCGTCTGTCGTCCGTCGTCCTAAAGTTAATTGATGTCAACATGCTATCACCTTCAATTTTTATCTGATTTTTACCAAACTTGGTCACAGTTTTAATATTGATAAAATCTCAGAAAAGATGTAAAACCACTAATATCGGATTATAGACATCAGAGTTATGGCTCTTGATTTAATGAAAAATGCTATATTTTGCTATGCCAACCTTCATTTTGCATCCGATCTTCACCAAACTAGCCAGAATTTTAATATTGATAAAAGTTCAGATAATTTCTAAAGACTCCAACATCGGAGAATAAACACCAGAGTTATGGCTATTGATTTCATTAAGAAAAAAGCTACATTACGTCTTGTCAACAGTCTAACACCTTGATTTTGCATCCGATTATTACCAAACTTGGTCAGAGTCTTAATATCGATTAAAGCTCGGACAACTTCAAAAACATTTTTATCGGAAAATAAATATTAGAGTTATGACCCTTGATTTATTGAAAAGTGCTATATTTTTGTTTGTTAATTAGTAGCTACTTCATGTTTTATCTGATCTTTATACACATATGTTCAGAATGCTAATATCAACAAACGATGTTTGAAGACTAGCGATAGCAGATTCACACCTATCCGTAACACAACCGCCCCCACCTCACTCGCCCCACCACCCATATTTCTTTCTTAAACATTTATTTTATAAAGTTATCTTGGTCATAGAAAAAAAACTTGGATTAAACCTAGCCATGCCGGACTTGAAACTGCAATGTTAGGATCCGTAAATGCTAAACTTTGCTTTATAAAACTTTATTGGGTTTGGGTCGATAGGTGAAAGGTCAAGATCACTGTGACATTTTTATGACATTTGCTTTCCGCTTGTTCAGAATAGATTGATTTTATATTTGATGTGTAGTTATATCTTCATGAGACTAATGGCTCTATTATTTTGGAGGTCAACGGTTAAGGCCACTGTCACCATTTTTGAAAATTAATTTCCTCTCAATTGAAAGAGAAAAATTTCATGAATTGGTTTTATATTTGCTGTGTAGTTATATCTTGGTAAGACTTAGGTCAAAGGACAATGTCCCTGTGATTTGATAATGAAAAATAGATAAAATAGTTTCTGCACGATAACGAGTGAAAGATTCCGCTCGCCGCCTTAAAACTGTATAACTTGTTTGTCCCTGGTGAAAGGAACTCGGGCGAATTCTTGAATTGGTCAAACCAGACGGTGGAGACGCCCATTTTGTTACCCACAAACATTATTTAGTCAAACCAGTTCCATTCCACTGATCCTCGGCTCTTCACTTACAAGACTTGTCGGAGACTATTTAGAATATGTTTACAATAACCTGATGAATAGAGTGGACGGTTGATGACATATTTTGTTGAGCGGCTTTAGCAAAAGGCTCTACACAATGACGTCCGTCAGTCTATTATCCCACCCGAACATGTTAGCGGGTGTTATAAGACACTATTATCTAATGAGTGGGTGGAGGGGTGAGGACGATTATGCCATGGAAACTGTATGCCCTGGACACCATTTAAACAATATAAACAAGGAGACAATTGTGAAAAATGCACAAGGTAGGGTTGAAACATGAGGGGTTGATAACTGAAATGTATGCTGACTAATTGCTCCTATTGTTCGTATATTAAATACTGACAGAACGAAAAGACTGAACCTTCGACATCCATCGTTCAGCATTGCACTAAATGAACGCAAGTGTGCATATAGTGTGCGTGAATGCCAATAAATACCGGAAAAGGGGATCCGTCAGAAACAACGAACGCAAGCAAGAGAACAAAGTAGCCGATTTGGTTTTATTGAGTCGTTTCATGGAGGCAATGTATAATATTGGCCGCAAAACCCATCTTACTTAACTGTGTTGGTGCGCCGTAAAACTCCAATTCAATTCAATTCAGGTAGATCTATTGTATATCCATTTTCAATGAGATTGCAGCGAGATGTACACTCTAGCATTACGCCACCGTCGCTGTAAACTCGCCGCGGTAGAATCGCAGCTGTAATCTCGTCGATAAAGCGGGCGTGAATGTTGCTGCCGGCCAAACCCATCCAAACATATAACTTACTTAGGATCAATTTGAATACCAGCCAGATTACCAATAACACAGTAGTAAAGGCCGTTGATTTTCTGAAATATGCTATATGTTGCCTCATTAACACGATTGGGCCTTCATTTTTCATCTGATCTTAAACAGACTTTACCAGATTTTTGATATCAATGAATCAATGAAATCTTGGTTTGAAAACTAGCCAGATCCGACCAGTAACATTTGAATATGCTATATTGTGCCTTGTTAAGACGAAATGGCATTCATTATACCCCCACAAACAAAGTTAAGGATTTTTTGCTCTACTGGCCAATGGCCAGGCGAGCTTATGGGATCACTTTTCGTCCGTTGTCCGTCCGTCTGTCTGTCCGTCTGTTAGCAATTTTATAAACTCGACATCTTCTATGAAACCGCTTGAAGGATTTTGATGAAACTTCATTACAATGATCTTAAGGATAGTCCCCCTCAGATCTATGTTTTTTCGCGGCCGCCAGTCATCCAAGATGGCCACCATGGCTAAAATTAGGTCAAATTTAAGGAAATTCCAAACGACATCTCCTCCGAAACCACTAACTCCATTCTTGTGAAATATCATAAACATGTTCCTTGGGTTGGCCTCTATCAAGTTTGTGTTTTCCGTTATCGTCGAATAATCAAAATGGCCGCCACAGCGACCCAAAGTTTACATAGAGTTATATAGGAAAACATCTTCTCCGAAACCGCTTGAAGGATTTTGATGAAACTTAAATCACAATGATCTTTGGGATAGTCCCACTCAAATTTGTGTTTGTTGCGGATGCCAGTCATCCAAGATGGCCGCCATGGCTAAAACTAGGTCAAATTTAAGGAAATTTCCAAACGACATCTCCTCCGAAACCACTTATTCCATTATTGTGAAATACCATAAACATGTTCCTTGGGTTGGCCTCTATCAAGTTTGTGTTTTTCGTTATCGTCGAATAATCAAAATGGCCTCCACGGCGACTCAAAGTTTACATAGAGTTATATAGGAAAAGGCTAAAAAATGACATCATTTAAACCGCTTGAAGGATTTTGATGAAACTTCGTTACAATGATCTTTAGGATAGTCCACCTCAAATTTATGCTTTTCGCGGCAGCCAGTCATCCAAGATGGTCACCATGGCTAAAATAAACATGTTCCTTGGGTTGGCCACTATCAAGTTTGTGTTTTTCGTTATCGTCGAATAATCAAAATGACCGCCACAGCGACCCAAAATTTACATAGAGTTATATAGGAAAACATTACAAATGACATTTCTCCGAAACCGCTTGAAGGATTTTGAAGAAACTTAAATCAGAATGATCTTTGGGATAGTCCCTCTCAGATTTGTGTTTTTTGCGGATGCCAGTCATCCAAGATGGCCGCCATGGCTAAAACTAGGTCAAATTTAAGGAAATTTCAAACGACATCTCCGAAACCGCTTATTCGTTTCTAGTGAAATATCATAAACATATTCCTTGGGTTACATAGAGTTTGGAATATTTGGAAAAGGCTAAAAATAACATCTTTTCTGAAACCGCTTGAATATTTTGATGAAACTTCATTACAATGATCTTTAGGACAGTCCCCCTCAGATTTGAGTTTTTCGCGGCTGCCAGTCATCCAAGATTGCCGCCATGGCTAAAATTAGGTCAAATTTAAGGAAATTTCAAACAACATCTCCGAAACCACTTATTCCATTCTTGTGAAATATCATAAACATGTTCCTTGGGTTAGCCTCTATCAAGTTTGCGTTTTTTCGTATCGTCGAATAATCAAAATGGACGCCACAGCGACGCAAAGTTTACATTGAGTTATATAAGAAAACGTTAATAATGACATCTTCTCTGAAACCGCTTGAAGGATTTTGATGAAACTTAATCACAATGATCTTTGGGTTAGTCCCCCTCAGATTTGTGATTTTACGGCCTCCAGTCATCCATGATGGCCACCATGGTTAAACTTAGGTCAAATGTAAGGACATTTATCAAACGACATATTACCACTTATTCCATTCTAGTTAAATATCATATACATGTTCCTGTTGTTGGCCTCTATCAAGTGTGTGTTTTTCGTTGTCGTTAAATATTCAAAATGGCCGCCACGATAACCCAAAGTTTACATAGAGTTATATATAGGAAACATGTTTCTTGGGTTGGCCTCTATCATGTTTATGTTTTTGAATCACATCATACCAGTAGAGCGTCTACAGGCCCACTTGGGCCTCTTGTTTAAACTGGTTTCACATTGACTGTCTCTCCGTCTGTCCATCCGTCCATCCATCCGTCTGTCTATCTGTCCATCTGCAGACACAACCTTGTCGGCTTTGTAACTCCTCTCCCACTGAAGCAAATCTTATGAAATGTTATGGGTAGACTGCTTGTGATGAAAAGATAAGGGCTAGTGAATTTGAGGTGAGTAGATCAAAGGTCAAGGTCACCATGACCTGATCATGAACATCATTGTCCACTCTGTTATTTCTCTACCCATGAAGCAAACCTCGTGAAACTTCATGGAGTGGGTAAGGTCATGTCTGCAATGAGAGGATGTCTCCTAATGATTTCCATGTCAGTAAGTCAAATGTCAAGGTGAAAGTGAAAATCCCTGTCCACCCTGTAAATCTCTCCCCTTGAAGCAAATCTCCTGAAACTTTATGTATGGACTTCATGTGACGAGAGGATGACCCATATTGCTTTTGAGATAAGCAGGTTAAACAGGGATATTTTGGCCCAAAATGATAATGAGACAGCAAGAAGGTTCAGTGGTCCTGTTATATAGGAATCTATAGCAGAATAACAGATTTTAATGGGCCATTGACAAATCTGAGGGGCCATTGGATTAAATCAATGGGCCACACTAGCTTAAATACTGCCCTTAGAGAAAAAACAACAACATCATATTTGAATAGCTTATATACCCTGCCAAAAATGAATTTGGGCTATCACATGTAAATGAAAATGCTTGTCTGTAACTGCCCGATGGCACTAGGTATACAGTACTGATTGTGTACCCAGAAAAAAAGTGGGTGGTCTACCTTCACCACAAAATAATTGCATGTCGTATATTGTCTAAAATTTGCTGAAAGTTATGTGAAACACCACTCAAACAAACTACTTCACCCAAAACACAATTTAAACAGTAAACCTATTTTACTTTTGATCATCGGATGAGAACTTCAAGGCCTTTGAACCCTTGGTATAAGAAAGCCTAGAAAAAAACACAACTAACCATGTCAAACTCAAGACAGCAGTGTTATGGCCATTTAATTATTAGCACGACTGCTTAGCAAATCCAGGCTTATCGTTTGGTGATTTCCATCTGTCCAGTCTGCTACGCGTTTTGACGGTTTCGTTAAAAGCATTTTGTTAAGTGTTTGTTTTTCCCCATTTTTCAGAAACAATTTTTTACAAGCTTTGATACTTGGCACACATGTTCATCATCATTACACATGTTGATGACAAGGACCATAACACTTTATTCATTTTAGCAAGTAGGGCGATACAGGCCCTATTGGCCTCTTGTTTTTATAGGCGTTACACAGTTTTTCCCGATTCACATTGATGATTCTTAGGTGATTGGTTTTCTTCTTTTGTTTTGGTTAAAATAAGGCACAGAGCTCTCATAATATTGCATGTAGTATAAGCTTATGGTCATCTTATCAAGTTTGTTAAAATGGTGAACCTGAGATCAAATCTGGTCCTGCCACGTGAGATCAGTTTTACAAAAGTATAAAGGAAAATCATTTATATATAAATGTGTCGCTGCTCATAAAAATAGCGGGAGGAATAACTAAAAAACAACAGGCTCATATTTAGGATGCATAAAATTAGACAAAATAGTTCTAACCAAAATGATGTTTTATTCAGGCCATTCGTTTACAAAGCCTTTTATTCTATCTACCAAATTAATAAAAGTTAAAGAGGCTCGATATGTGTCTTTTGAAAAAAACGAACACGATAATAATGATAGTAATCATTGTATTATCATAATAATAATTAATAATAATAATATAATAATAATATTTTTTTGGATTTTTTTTACGTGTATGTATATATACCATTAAAGTAATAGATAAGTACATACAGCTCCAGTTCTATTTGTATCATCATAAGTAGTTTTTCATGACAAGTTTTATATCGTAATACAATATTCAACTTGATGTGCCGTTTTCTCAGCTATATAATAGCAACTTAGCAAGTAAGATAGAACTTTAAACGTGTTTTGTTCACAGCTTTCAATATGGTATAAAATAGTCACATTTGCGACTCTTTTTTAAACAATTTGTATAAAGTGTGTAGCTATGTCATAGTGCGCTAATATTTAACTTGTTTCCAACAATGTTTGTCCATCGAATCATCACGCATCGACTTGTACAAGCGACGATACGCTGGCGATGGTACGATGGCGATGGTACAATGCCCATCGCTGTATCTCCATCGCACCATCGCCATTGTACCATCGGAACATCGCGTTAGCAAGTCGAATCATCGCCATAGCAGGTTCCGTTTAAACATGCGCACCAACAACAATATTAATACCTTTGACAATTGAAAATGCCGCCACGATCAACTACAGCCATGTCGCCTGAAGAAGATATAATTGTTTATTTTGATGTGAGCATGTCTAAACGAAAGGCGATGGAACGATGGTGCAGGAGGGCGATGCAACATCGCGCATCGACATCTAAACGCGATGAAACGATGACAATGGTCCTCACATATAAACAGTTTTTTTTAATGTAAGCCACTGTTAAATTGTTCAAAATGACGAAGCACAATATAGGTCTCGAATTACTATGTATGTATCCACTTTCTCTTGAGATCGTTATATCTAGTATGCATATGTCGAATGTATAAGTACTACCCGGACAAAAAACCCACATTGTCTGCATAGGTAATTTAGGTCATATACTTCAAGTTAAGAAAGAATGCAAACTCATAATGTTACTATTTATAGAAATCCAAAATGGCCGCCACGTCATTTTCGTTTATTCATTTTTTTTTTAAAGAATTGCGGTCTTTCAATCATCCTTGAAGATATTTTAAAGAATTTTGAGAAGTAGAAATATACATAATGTATATAATAAGAATACAGGTCATATTTTAATTATAAATAGATATAGACTTTTGTTTGGAGGTATAGTTTGGATGGTACACAGAAGAACAGTACTACATGTATATTAAGAACAAATGGGCGGAAAATATCTATTTTACAAGTGGCATGTCAATGCAAATGGGGGAATCCATTGTTTGGCAAATAAAGAAACTAAGTCGAGATTCGTCAATTGTTTACGAGAATGACTGGATCTCGTTACAGAAAGATAAATACTATGATACGGAAACAATGATCTTATATGTTTTAAATACGAACAGGTAAAAAATCAGAATTGTATGACTTGTTTAAAACATTCCACTCGTGAAAATCTATCCTCCTTTGACTTGAAATAACAAAGAAAAAGCAAGTGTGTAATTTAATATTAGAATAAGGAAGTCGACATTTCAATTTACCTCCAAGTGCTCGCAATCTTGCACAGTGTGTATTCATATGGTATTGTATACTGACCTTCAATGAAAAGGGACCATTTTTTCATATGTTTAATGTGTTTAATGGTGTTGTATGTTTAATGTGTTCCATGTGTTTAATGTTGTTGGATTATTCGCAAACTATTTGGAATAAAACTGGTGAACCAATTTTTTTTTAAATGTTTTTATTTTGTTTAAGCATTTAATCTTGATACCTTACTTGCCTTACATGTTTATTGTTAGGCTTTTATGACAAGCAGTTACGGTTATGCAGTTATTTACCTACCTTCTTAGTTTTGGTAAGGTATTCTTACAGTATGTGGTAGTTTCAATTGCAATACTACGTGTTTAACTATATTGGTGACTACTCATCAATCCGAATGCTTTTATTCACTCTCTCTGGGGGCTGGCGTGGCGCAGTCGGTAGCGCGGCGGATTTGTAACCGGAGGCCCCGGGTTCAATCCTCCGTGGTGCCACTGAGTTCCGTCGGTGTGTTCTTGGGCAAGACACTTTACCTTAGCCTCGTCCGTCGGATGGGGACGTAAACCGGGCGGTCCCGTGTATCGGTCTATCCTCCGAGCACGTTAAAGAACCATAGGAATCTATTCGATAATAAGAGTAGGGCAGGTTCCCGGATTCCTATGTATCCTTCCCCTCTCTCTGGGGCGGCTCTAAATAACATATACTGTGTTGATGAGCCGTTAAACAACATTCAATTCAATTATTCACTCTCTGAAACTGTATGTTTTGTACTGACCGCGCGAATGCAGTACCCCTTCTCGGGGTTTCATTGGTCAGTGCGCTCTAGACATGAGCCCGTGTCTACGTCTCGCGACGTGAACATTTGATTATGTCCTCATGGGTGCCACATACCTTCAATACACACAAAAATGACGGCGATTACTTTGCTGATTCGGTGCGGAAACCTTCAACTGTTTCTTTCTTCCATAAAAGTCTGACATAATAGTATGTAGTGTTGTTTGCCATTGTAAAGACAATAAAACACCAACATTGTGATAAACTAAGTTGTTTTTTTCGACACAAATCCGCCAAATTTGAACACGTTTAGAGCGTTGACGTCTTGAACGTAAACATTTAGTGACGTCACGTATTAATTATAAATAGATGCACGTTACGAGGAAATTGGCTGAATAATAAAAACACGTTATTGAAGTTGCTTGTTTTTAATATAAGTAGCAGCAATTTTGAAGTAAGACAAATTCTTTATTTGTATTCTTGACAGGGGACATGGGCAAGTATATTCCCCCTCGTCTGACGGCTCGAGTGAATATAATTTTCAGGCAGGTAATGTGAGCCCATGTCCCCAGTCAAAATCCAATTGATAATGTTCGTTGTATCGCATACACTGCTTCTATTTAGGCTTGTATTTTAAAAAAAATATTGAATGCGTGTTTTGTATGTACTGGGTTCAATAAATGCTACATCGTTTTTCGTTCGACTTGCATGCCTACTTTTAGCTGTAGTTATCCAGCTATTCTATAATAAGTCCCAAAAAATAAACAATGTACATGTAGTCATCTTTTCAAATAGTGGGCCATACAATTCAAATAGTGTGAATAAGTTTAACACACTTGAGGTGTTTGAGCTGTGTTACGGCGCTTAAAACAATATTATGAAAACTAAATAAAATAGTTTATCAAATAAAATCTAATGTTGTCTGTAACCTAACATTGGTAAACTAACTCTGTGTCTGCACTGTAGATAGGGACACGGTCGCTTATGGTTGCTTACATGCAGGCATATAAATGAACATGTTGAATTATTATATAAAAAACATATGTTATCTTAATTGTCCAAGGTGAATGAAAAAAACGTAATAATATTTGTATTATTAATATTCAGAATAAATCAAATAATCTGATTATATAATCCTGATTGTTATATGCTGTTTATAACTTAAGGTATTGTACTGTGTGACTGGAGATCGCTCCCGAATCGCACACACCTACATTGATGTGTAATGGTTTGATATTCAAAGCTCATATCCAAGATGACCGATAGAGGAAATATGTTGAAAAATGACGGTCAGCTATTTGTAATCGAAATGTTGAATGCATACTTTTCAAACTAAGAGTATATATTTAAAAGAAGTTCGTTTTCTGGATCACCATGGCAACAATTAAGATATCGGCTATAGGAAATAGGTCAATCAATATTGTTTAAAAGGTATCAAATGCCATAGATTTTTTTTTGACAAATGCCGTTCTAAATGTTTCCAGACATCACATTTTGTCTTTTTACTAATCTTACGCTTGGCGTACATGTTTACATAACCAATACACTGACAGAGTTCGAATTTTAGATTTACCTAGCCAAATACGTTAAACTGTTTTTGTAAAGGTTTCGGCATATTTTGGGCAAGCTATTTCTCTTTTCGTATTATTTTCAAACTTAATGGGATGACAGTAGGGTAAGTGTGAGGTTTGGTGCACCCTAGAAGAACCGGTTTAAAACCCCGGTGGCCTACTTTGCCACTGACCGTTCGAAGGCGGTAGCCCTATTGTCAACCCTTTTGTGTTTGTGATGTCGTTTGCATTTATTATTGCTTTTGCCTTCTTGTTTGTCTGTTTGCGTGTTTGTTTCTGTGTTTTGTGGTTGACTGTCCTCCTTGAATGCTACTTTCCCTGTCCGATCTTTTTATATTTCTTTTTTTGCTATGTGTCTATACGAACCCCAAACCTCGAAATTGTTTTTGAAGTTTTAAGAAGGCTCTAAGAAAGAATATGTTGGACATTTTCTATATTTTTCATAAATGGTTAAAGCTTTATTGACAACTAGACCAAAGTCTGTCCTAAAACTCGTACTTTTATAGTTTTGTAGTAGAATATATGTGACAACTTTAAAAGTGCATTCCATTATAATCATCGGCTAATTAAACAAAACCGTATATAAATACGTTATTACTAGTAGAACCTGATTTAAACCCTCAAGCGGTCTTTATGCCACAGATCATTAAAAGGCGGTACCCCTACTGTCAACATGTTTTATATTTGCGGTGTCGCATTTGTTTTCCTTGTAATTGTCGTTTGCTTTGTATATATGTTTCTTGTTTGACAGTGGTCTGTGAATGCTTGTTCGATTTTCTAGACAGGTACGTAGTCCATGGTATATTCATTAGTCTACAATTGTTTTGACGATTTACGGAAGTTAGCGAACTAGTATTTTTTACGGAAATATAGGAGGTTTTAATCGTTATATAGTAGTAAGTACAAAGTAATGTATTGATCCGGATATCGTTTACGGAGAAATTTAGACGAGGTTTACCGAACGTTTACGGGTTTCTTGAAAAGAAGGAATTGTCCGTCATTTTGTTACACCAAGGTGTGTACATATTGGTGTTTGGAAGTTTGGATACATTGTGGAAGTTTGGATACATTAAGGTTCGTATTTGGAGATGTATCTATACTGTATTTGTTTATTTGGTATTTATTGTATTGCATCTATGCTACTGTAGTGGAAATGTTCATAATTCTAATATGAACATTATATCCTCTGATTGCAGATCGGATGCATCAGACTGGCGTGGCGCAGTCGGTAGGTGGCGGATTTGTAACCAGAGGCACCGGGTTCAACTGAGTTTTGTCCGTGTGTTCTTTGGCAAGACACTTCCCCTTAGCCTCGTCCGTCGGATGGGCTCCATTGTTCCTTTTTGGTAGTTTGGGAATGGGGGCGGGATCCCTACTGTTGGAAAAAAATATAGTGAGAAATTTTATAGTGGAATATTTAGTGGAATATGATTCTATTTAGAAATTTAATAGATACCTTCTTTTCTGCGTGTGTCATATTTATGTATGTTTTTTAAACTTTGGGATTTTTTCCATGTAATTGGGGAAAGAGACTATTTTGCATTGGGAATGGTGCCGATATTCGGCCCCAAAAACAGCCAAAACGGAACACTGGAGACGTAAACCGGGCGGTCCCGTGTATCGGTCTACCCTCAGCACGTTAAAGAACCATCGGAATCTATTCCATTATAAGAGTAGGGCACGGTTTCCGGATTCCTATGTATCCTTTCCCTCTCTCTGGTGCGGTTGTAATTAACCTATACTGTATTGATTAGCCGTTAAACAACATTCAATTCAATTATAGTTGAAATATTGTAATCATGTGAATGGATGTATTGCTTATTGGCAGCAATACCCATGCAATGTACGGAAAAAATGATAATGTTTTGTTGTTCTAGTTAGCGTCTTATGGTTTTAGTGGTCAGCAGGCTCCGTTACACTTACGTAAACGAATACTGTGGTATGGCAGGCCCTTCCCCAGTGAAATCAACGTAAAGGTCACTGTTACTAAACATAGAAAAATGGTTTCCGCTCAATAAATTTAGTTAGGAATGATATATTGGCCTGAAACTTTATGTGTACGTAGCTTATATGAAAAGCAAGTTTGGGATTGCATTTGGGGTCAAGGTCAAGGTCACTGTTACTAAAAATAGATAAAATAGTTTCCGCTCAATAACTTTAGTTAGGAATGAGATTTTGGAATGACACTTTATGGGTAAGTAGCTTATATGGAATGGAAGTATACAAAACTACCCTCTTCAAAAATTATTCGCATAAAACTGTCCACGTATATAACGTTTACGTTATATCTCTTCTTGTAATACCTACTTTTTTAATATTGCTCATACCATTTTGATATGGTTATAAACAGGATATATATGACCTTTTTGGATACATTAATTCAATGGTGCATTCAATGAATGCGTTTGCCAGACAAATGCAGCATAGTGTATTTCGATACTATAAACCGAGACGCCCTATCTCAACAATTATCATAATCTAAAATGAGATTCGACAAACCTACTTACTTAAGCAAACTAACTAACGTTACAGATATACCTTCAAATTGCCACCCATCCTTGTCTAACCCGCAGACGAACACAGAATATTGGTTGCATGTGTTAGGGATGTAAACAAGATTTACATGTATACCATCAACTCTTTCTTTCTTTTTACTGATACTGCACACAATCAATTTTTGATTATCACGGCAGCCTCTGTTTACGGGCTGTATGTATCACTGATTAACACAGAGGTTCAGCGAGATCTTTAACGTGCACATAGTATTGCTCTCCTTGCGCACGTGACCAACGCCTTTACATCCCCTCCGAAGGATGGCATACTTTCACAGTACCTTGCCCGTCTACGATACTGCGGGAGTGCGTTTGAAAACTCCGGGGCGTGACCCCACCGGGAATCGAACATGTAACCAGCGCGAGATCATCTACGAAGAATCGACCTCGTACTAACGTGTATACATCTCTCGTGATTAACTCTCTCATATTAACAGGCTCCATAAAACCGAGTCTGTAACTATTGTGCTTTCCTTGTTTCCTAGGGATCCACTTTTCAGTATGTATTGACATTCACACTAGCGTTTGCTAAGTGTTGTGTGGTGGCTTTCTCCCCGCCGACTTATCATTAATGTTGTTACATAGTGGGCCTTTGACGTAGAATACTGCTTAAGTCAATCTAGGGGAACGTGAAAGGTGCTGCACATATAACTTTAAAATACAGACTAAATGAAACAGACTGCTACTTTCCCCTCCTTTTTTTGCGCGTCGTTTCCAAACGATCTCCTTTCAGCAGTTTTTGAAATTTACACAATCTTCGTTTAGAGCTGTGTGGCAGTTGTAAAACAAAAAGCGCCCCGACTACGAGACATTCGTGATATTACTTACTGGTCATTTGAGGTCTTTGAGCCCCGTTATTACGGCTTTAACGCGGAATACCGCAGTCAGTGTTAGTGACGGGGAACGGTCGTTATATTACCGCTCATGTACGGACTCAATAAAACAATCTGCTACTGTTCTCTCTTGTGTTCGTTGGTTCCAATGGATCCCCATTTCAGCATTTATTGTATGCGAAGTTGGACCGAAACATAACGGAAACATTATTTATGATAACAGATAAGCTCGACAAAATTCCTAACAGTAAGACGAGGATAAACACAAGCTTATAACACAAACAGAATTAAAATAGCCATCGACTATATCACGCCCGAACATTTTTAATCGGTCACCTGGGTTTTATGGATATAATTTGAACACAAACAAAATAAGAATGTAATTCAATAATCTCCTGTTGGAAACATTTCAATAGACATATCTGCTGACATTTTATTGCAAAAAAACGTTATATTTTAAACATAACAAAGATATCAAATGCAACACCCTCAAAACCAAAAGTCACAATTTCAAAATGGCGTATGGTGTCTGGTGTGGCCTACATTAGCAGTAATTTCAGTTCAGTACTGTGCTCTCAGCAGTCCATGGAAGAACTCGACATGGTTGCATTACGCAGTCCGAGTATTAACTTTTATACCCCATCCAACCCCTTCTCCATGAAGAGGAAAAGGGGTTGCTGGGTAATGAAATAAAACCTTAATGTCGGCTTAAAATGTTTGCATATTGTAAAATTTAAACATTTAATAGGTAATTTCAAACAGGTCATCGCATTTGTTTCAGTAAAAAAACGTTTTTACACATGTTTTGTTTAGTGTTGAAATATCCATTATAAAATCCTGCTAATATAAGATTTCACATCGATTAATAGAATTTAGGCGGTACCACGTAATGGGTTTCTAGCATTTTGTTCTAGCAACATGGTATTGGGCCTTATCTTGATCCAAGGACATCCCTCTGTTTGCTGCGATGTGTTCAAGCCTCGCTGCCATCACTGGGATTTTTCGGTGTGTCCTTGGTCAAGACACTTTATTAATTTAGCATTGTTAGTCGGATGGTAACGTAAACCGGGCGGCCTCGCGTATCGGAGTCCATCCTTCGATCACGTTACAGAACCATATGAAATCGATAGTAAGAATAGGTCAATCTGCCTGGATTTCTATTTGAATTATTGAAATAACCTACAATGTTTTGATGAGGCTTTAAACAACAATCATGTTGAATTCTGCATTGAAAGTAGGTCTTCACCTTAATCACTTCATTTGTGTGTGACTTAAACCGAGTTTAGAACAAAATTATACCGAGCAATTTACACTACCACAAAATACATTTTACCGCTGGTAATTGATAACCCGGCCGCCAATCACAAAGGTTTTATACCATTGTTAAATCACGAGTCACATTGACTCAACAAACGAATGACGCATTTCGATTTCACAAATAACTATTACGAATACCTATAACTGAAATGAATTGTCAATGAATATTTGGAACATGATTCTTAATTTATCTCAAAACTTGTGATCTTTTTGTGTAAATAGTTTATTTACTAAATGATAAACTATTCGTCCAATATCTAGTACGAATACGTGACGTTATTCAAACGAAATGCGTTGACTTCATTCTTAAGCCGACAGGGAAATACCCGAAACATTTTACAAAATAATGTCACGTCGTAGAGAAGGTACATTGCAACCAACACGTGCATGTCGTAGAGAAGGTACATGGCTAACAACACGTGCACGTCGTAGAGAAGGCACATGGCCACCAACACGTGCACGTCGTAGAGAAGGTAAATGGCCACCAACACGTGCACGTCGTAGAGAAGGCACATGGCCACCCACACGTGCACGTCGTAGAGAAGGTACATGGCCACCAACACGTGCTCGTCGTAGAGAAGGCACATGGCCACCAACACGTGCACGTCGTAGAGAAGGTACATGGCCACCAACACGTGCACGTCGTAGAGAAGGTACATGACCACCAACACGTGCACGTCGTAGAGAAGGCTAATGTACGGGCTAATAACCTGGCGTTCTTTTGATTGAGATTGGTTGGCCCCCCAAATCCCCACCACCAGCACAACCACCACCCTGAAATGGACATGCTACAAAACAAATAGAGTATGGTTTCATCTCGTTGGTTAACTGGACATGCTGCAGAAGAAATTGATTATGGTATCATCTCGTTGGTTGGTTTAAACATTTAAAAACAATCCATTTAGTTTTTCATATTTCATATTTTATATTTAAACATAAGCAAGCAATTTTAAGAATAAAATGAGACTTGACGAGATTTTCATATAATATTAAAATCTCAATTTACTTCGTCCTTTGAGGTGTTCAAGCCCTATCTTTGTAGATTGAAAGTAGAATGCCGCCTAAGCCCATGCTAGTGGGATTGAGATGTGTTGCACTATACATTACCTCTCATGAACAAAATAAATCGAGCCTTTTTATTCTTGCTTACCGGATAAGGTATCCACGTTTTACATGGGGGATGGAATATAAGAATCTTTCATGGGTATCCGGTGAAGATAGGGAATTCCAACCCGAGGTATACGTGTTTTTATCGGAACGAGGCTCTGCAAGAAAGGTAAAATGACAGATATCCTTGACCGGTATATAGAAGAAGAAGAAGAAGAAGAAGCACTTTATTTCAAAATCAGTAAGCCATAGGCCCATGTGATCATACAATATTATACATATACATTTTAACAGACGTAGCAAGATCCGTACATATATGGTATTAACAAATATCAGATGCAAAAATAAACACAGTTATACTGTTTACTTCTTTTTCAGAGAACACAAACAGAAAACAAAAATAGAAACAAACACATGAACTCGTCAGTATTTCCATTTAAAATTTCACGAAGAAGGTTACTAAACATATATAAATATATCAATGTTATGGTTGATGTATTATACGTAATCGTATCCATGTCATGAACATATAAGCACATAACATACGTTTCAAACACAATAACAAAAAATGCTCTTTTTGCATTTTCAAGAGTGACAAAACCACCACACACAAATATAGGGGAAATTCGGGTAAGTGGGCCACTTAAGCATATTTCAGGTTACAGATTTAAAATAAATGAAAATGAATCAATGTTTAAGCCAGCATGTTCATTGTTATCTATACTTGATTGATATATAGTAAGGACAGTGTGCCATCTTTAGCACTTTTGAGAAAAAATAAATAAGAATAAGCCATACGACATGGCCCAGTTACCCAAACAACTTTGGGTAACTGGGCCACCTTAATAACATCTTGTTCAATGTGTGATTTGTTCATTTTAAAGTAAATTTTCAATTATAATTTCAGTTTGTTGAATGATAATACACTAGGTTAAGAGTAATGTCTTATTTATGTAGTTTTACTACGGTTCAGAACCAAAACTGTTCACAATGCATTGAATATGAGTGTTCACGCATATTGGCGAGCTTAGTAAGGACACCTATGAACTAATGTTCTTGCACAGATCTTTTAGACTAGACTCTCTGAAAAAGAAAATAACAAATCAAATGTAAACTTTGAACTAAACTTTATTTCTACCTTCAATATTATATATAACATACCCTATTTAAGGATAAATTGTTTAATGTAGCTAAATTTCTTTACATTTTAGCACTTTAAAGTATTTCAATAAACATGTAACATTTATGAACATTTCATTAACTCACACAATCTTTTGAATTTCATTTTCTCTTGTTTTGATTAAGTCAATGGGTTAATTGTTTTACTTGACCATTGCATAGCCTGACAACATCTAATCATGCTTAGTACACCTGAATGCATGTAATCTACCGAGTGCCCCTGTGCAGGATTCATGGTACCATGAATTGCATGAATTCGCGGTGCACTTTACCCAATCCTCGCCGTCCGAGTCATCATCATAATAATAACCCTTGCAATAGTCGAAGTAGTTTTCTTCATTATTTACTGCTTCAATCTTTTTATTTGGTTTACTATTGGCACCTGCACTCTTTTTAACAAGTTTGCCTTTCTTTTGTTGTTGCATCTCAAGTTTCTCCATTTTACGTTGTTCTCTTTGTTTCTCTCTATTTTCTTTCTCCAGCAATTTGGCTTGATTTTCTTTCTCTTTCTCCTCAAGCTGTCGAATAAACTCTGACTCTGTTAAGCATCTGGCGGTCAGGACCTTCTGACTCTTTCTCTGTACGCCCTGGTCCTTGTAAGCTCTGGGTACTTGAAATAGCGTGGTGATAGTGACATCAGAGTTGGAACATGACAGCGGTGCATCACCAGCTTCTGTTACATGGTGTGAGTCCTCTAGGTGTGGCTGCATTCCACTAGTTGATGGTATAGCTACCTCTTCACTCCCATCTATGATTTGCGGTTGAGGGTTTCTTATTTGCATTGTAGTTGAGGGCAATTATACATCCTCTGAAATAATACTGGGGTTCAGAGGGCATATTCCTGTCGCCTTAAAGGCACTCATAGCTGTGGATATTCTACATACCTTCAGATAGGCCAACTTGAATAGATTACAAAAGTCATATCGTGTTACAACACGCCCTGGGTTCTCTTTCAAAAAACGGACACATACTTTACTGTATTCCGTTTTCAATGGCTTGAAAAACATTTGTCCAAAGGCTGAAGCTCGCTAGTGGTATGTGGAGGCAAACACATTATGGTTATACCATTATCCTTGGCCAGGAGAAGGGTTTCTAAGCCGATATGGGAAGCATGCCCGTCTAGAATTAGCATAACAGGCCTTGCTGTAGGTAGGTGCTTTATGAAGTGATTGAACCAGTTGCCAAACAACTCTCGATCAATGAATGATGATTTGCTTGTAGCAAAGAGTGCACCAGGCGGAGCATTGGATACTAAGCCCTGATTGAGGCGCTGACCTTTAAAGATGACCATGGATGGGATATAATGCCCAGAAGCACTAACACAAACTACTACCGTTACGTTTTCCCCGCGATCAGCGCTGATTTTACTGTGGATTGACTTCTTACCCTTTAATCCTACAATCTTTCCCGGCTGATGAACGGTACTGATGCCGGTTTCATCTACATTGTAAATTACAGTAGGCTGATCGACTATATCTAGTAACTGTAGCTCGTCAGCAAGCATCCTAAAATATGCAGACACAACATTCTTATTTAACATGTTTGCCCTAACCGAGGACAATCCCTCAGGCTTTCTCAGTGAAAGCTGGGGATGTCTGCGAATAAAGCCTGAGTACCACTGATAACCGGCTTCTCTCTTAACCTTGTTAAAACTATTAATATTGTTTAACTTAACTGACATTTCAAATGCAATTTCACATATGTTCTTAATACTAAGTCGAAATCCACGGTTCGCCATTTCTAAAATATATCCAACCAAGTTGTTCTCCTCGTCTGCTGTAAATACTGGGCTCCTTGACGCTGGCTGATTTTCCCAGACGGTCCCTGCAAATATAAAAATAAAACAATAAATATTCAGATCTGTGTTACTACTGATAGGGAGAAAAATACCTGGTTAAAATGTATTTCATTATCATCAGCATCACCAACAACATCATAACCACCACCACCACCATCCTCATCAGCAGCAGCAGCATTACCATCATCATTAGCATCATCATCATCATCATCATCACCAACGACATCATTACCACCACCACCATCATCACAAACAACATATTTCCACCACCATCACCATCACCATCACAACCAACAACATAATTACCACCACAACACCACCACCATCATCAAAAACAACATCATTACCACAACCATCATCATCATCACCAACAACAACATCATTACCACCACCAACATCACCATCATCACCAACAACAACAACATCATTACCACCACCATCATCACCATCATCAACAACATCATTACCACCACCATCATCACCAACAACAACAACAACATCATTACCATCATCATCATCATCAACATCATCACCACCACCACCATGAGAAAAAACAAAGCAGCAGCATTACCACCACCATCATCATCATTATCATCAATTACAACATCAATAGAAGGGGTACCTCAGCAGCAGACCAGTAATGCACAGTTCTTAAAACTTTCAATTTTACCTTTAATTCTCCTTTCAAGTGTTGAACAGGGTACCCCAAACGTCCTCGCCGCCTTTCTAACGCTACCAGACCCATTTCTAGCAAATAAGATGGCTTCTTTCATGGACTCCTGGCTCCATTTCCCTTGTTTGTTGTTCTTTTGTCTAGCCATTCAGATTTCTAAAACATAAAGAAAAATTGTTCTTCATACTCGTAGGCTTTTATCGTTCTTTAAAAATGCAAGTAATTTTAAATATATTAAAATGTTGTCACATAATTATGTTGAATAAGATGTTTAATTTTAATAAATTATTTGCCGTAGTTATATTTCAAACTAATAATGAACTAGACGTTCTAAAATTACCTTAACAATTCAATCAAATTACCCGAATACATTTTGGATCATTTTGGTAACTGGGCCACTGACGTTACTGTCAATAACGTCAGTGGCCCAGTTACCCAAATGCATTCGGGTAACTGGGCCACTTGAATACTTAACCGTTCTGTACAGTGTATCTTTAAAAAATGTGTAAATCAATTTTATTATATTTAATCAGTAACATTTACCCTTTAAGTAAACGGATGTGTACCATTATTAATATATAGGTAATATTTATACAGTCATAAATTAAATTTGAATTATTTACTTTTTTGCAGGTGACGTCATTGAAAACGTCATGATTGCGAAAGTAAAATTGTATGTTCAAATAAAACTTTGTAATATGAATATCAATAATTGTTATTTCAACTTGACTATCACAAAACGTAATGTAGTACACATATCACATTTAGACTAAACAAACATAAATCAAAACTAATATAAAATTCGATAACATTCTGTGTTTTAGAAAGCATTGTACAATTTCAATTTGGACAATTTCTTACGTAAAATAAGGTATAGCTCCATCATTAGGGTGATTTAGTTTACAAAACTGCATTAACTTCATGTGTAATATTTACAAAATACCACACTTTATTTTAAACTGGTTTGTTTTCTTTCTGTTTCGTATGTTTTCTTAGAAATATTCTTCTGAATTAAAATTGTTATGCCAATTTCGAAACGGTATTGTTTTCTACTCTTCTAAGCTGTAAAAAATGTTTATAACATACCTCTGTATTCGTCTTCATCTATCTTTTGTTCTGTACTTTCATATCAAATTTAAAATATTTGCCGCCTGCAAAGGTCACGGAAGTTTATATTGCAAATGGCGATAGTTGATATAAGGGAAACAACTTTTATTGATTTTATTTTTACGATATGCGGTAAGTGGCCCACTTACCCGAATGGCCCACTTAGGCGAATTTACCCTACATGACTATTTGAAATAAAATATTACAATATTAAAATAATACAAAACATTACAATTGAGCAGGAGAAAATGAGAAAATGAGACATGGAATTACAATTACATCAAATTAATTCATTAGCGTTTTCCTCATTTCAAATGCTTTAAAAATATACACACTTAAATTTTTAATTTCTTTTTCATTTTTGGTGTAAAAAAGTTCTTGCTCGGTCGATTCCAAAAATATTTTTTAATATATATTTTTCGGATGTCTTTAAACAGATCGCAATCTAAAATGAAATGAAACTCGTCTTCAAGTTTGTTGCAAATTAAACATATTCTATCTGCTAATGGTATACTTCTAGGTCTATGCCACCTACCAGTCTCTATAGCAAGGCTATGTGACGAGACATCATACCTTTTCCGGACAAGGATATCCGTCATTTTACCGGGGCAAGATATTACCACCTCACACTAGGGTCAAGATAAAATTCACGCGCGCCAACATCCGGTATGCAGGAAACGTGCAAAACTTTAGTAGCTGGCAGCGTCAACGCATAACATGTCTCTGATATGCAAGAAAAAGAACCTATCATGGGTATTCGGTTCAGAGCCTTGGTTCCGATAAAAACACGTTTACCACGGGTTGGAATTCCTTATCTTCACCGGACACCCATGAAAGAGTCTTATAATATTAATGGGTAAAGATAAAAGTCACGCGCGAACCAACATCCGGTATGCAGGAAAATATGCAACATGTTAGTAGCTGGCGGCGTCAACGCAGAACTAACGCAGAACATGCAAGAACAAGAATCTATCATGGTATAAGTGTTTAAATCGGAGCCCCGGTTCCGATAAAAAAAAACACTTATACCTCCGGTTGGAATTCCCTATCTTCAACGGATACCCATGAACGATTCTTATACAATTCCCTATCTTCACAGGATACCCATGATACCCATGAACGATTCTTATAATCTATCTAAGTGTCCCGTTGGTTGAATTGGAATACGTTAAGCGTGAGGTTTGGTTCACTCTAGGACCTGGTTTCAACCCCCCCGCCCCCCCTACCGCTCACACACCCCACCCCAAACCCAACTCACTCACATACAAACAGTGGTCTTTTGATACATTTTCTTTCTACTTTGATACCTACAATATACCTTGGCCATTTTCAAAACCATAACTGTGGCTAACATTTAAAAACTATGTTGGTGTGTAAGATAAGTGACATAAAAAGGTAAAACGTGGGTTTTGTCTGAAGATGTAAATGTTGCCAACATTCCGAAACTAATGGAAATCCCATTATGACGATATAATGCTTATTTATAACTTAGTTAGTTTATATAAATAGTTTTCTGCGTCATATAAATTTCTCACTTGTTTACTGCACCTTTTTATGATTAGGATTATAATTCAAGTCGAACTACAGCCATGAATGCAAACGGGTGGTATAAATCGATATTAGGATCAAATCAACAGGTAATTCACTTAAAATTATTTGTTTTATGTGTATTTGTTTTTATATATGATAGAGGTGTTCATCCCACTGGGAGAGAAATATTTAAATCTTTAAAAGGTTGAAGTACGGGGACAGTTATAATAACCATTACAGATCAAAATGTATGGGAAGCCATAACCGTCAAAATGTGGATATTTACAAACCATTCAATGACAGTGCATTTAATTCAACATGAAGTCATTTGATGACGTACATATTGATTCGATGCGACGTGTAAACTCGGTTCATTCGTTACAAAGTGAATTGATACGGTTCAAAGTGAAATGATACGATGTAAAATTTCAAACCATACGACGCAAAGTCATTTGATGACGTACATATTGATTCGATGCGACGTGTAAACTCGGTTCATTCGTTACAAAGTGAAATGATACGGTTCGAAGTGAAATGATACGATGTAAAATTTCAAACCATACGACGCAAAGTCAGTTGATGACGTACATATTGATTCGATGCGACGTGTAAACTCTGTTCATTCGTTACAAAGTGAATTGATACGGTTCGAAGTGAAATGATACGATGTAAAATTTCTAACCATACGACGCAAAGTCATTTGATGACGTACATATTGATTCGATGCGACGTGTAAACTCGGTTCATTCGTTACAAAGTGAATTGATACGGTTCGAAGTGAAATGATACGATGTAAAATTTCAAACCATACGACGCAAAGTCATTTGATGACGTACATATTGATTGGATGCGACGTGTAAACTCGGTTCATTCGTTACAAAGTGAATTGATACGGTTCGAAGTGAAATGATACGATGTAAAATTTCAAACCATACGATGCAGTCATTTGATGACGTACATATTGATTCGATGCGACGTGTAAACTCGGTTCATTCGTTACAAAGTGAACTGATACGGTTCGAAGTGAAATGATCGGGCGAAAACACAGTCGGTGCGATGCAAACGCAATCCGTTCGACAGAAACTGATTTCATTACGTGCAAAGTGAAACGGTGCGACATCTGGCGGCGATATTTGCCACATCACTTGCAGGGTTATTTCCCCTACATAATATATGATAAATCAAAGTACTAAAAGTAATGAGAATGCAAGGTTTGATAGGAAAGACTGTATGGATATTTGCACGATCAAATTTCCATAAATTGTACATAATTTTAGCCAACTTGGCGATCTTTGGCGACCTACCAAAATCTTAGAGGTTCAATCCATTCCAAATATATTGTGACAAGGATTTGGCAATTCACAGCATTTAAAATTCTGATGGAAATTGTTGCAAATTATTGGGAAAGCATCATAGATTTAAAAAAAACAAAAAACTCTCAGCAATTTATTGCAACATGGTATCTGATTACATTACAAGGGCCCAAACATGGCCCATTTTAAATCCATTGACATCCGAAATTTGTTCAGGAATTCTAAAAATACCATCTATGAAAGGCCAATCATAGGTACAGGTATTCAAAATTATATCATTGCAGTATCTTGATAGGTCAGTGAGTTTTTTCCTTATATAAGTTGTACCGAAAAATGGTACCATTCCCAATTTGGCAAAAAGTAAGTTTTTTCCCCATTTTTTTTGAATATTTTTGAGTGAAACTTTTAACAAAAAAAAGAGGAAAACTATATGCTTTTACACGTAATTAAATACTACAAGAGAATGTATAAATGGTAACGTGTTTGCAAAGTATTTAAGCATACAATATTTCATGCTTGTGTTTGTAAAGTATTTAAGTATACAATATTTCTTGCTGTTGGTTAATTAAACAGTTATACCTTGTCACTGTTCTTCGAGCTAGCATTTATTGAAATTCTACAACAAATTTATATTAAAACAAGCTTTATAATAAACTTTATTCATTTCTAAGTCGAATTAAGTCAATTAATTACTTGTATAAAGCGAGTAAGTCACGAAAAATAAAGTATTATCGGCATTCACAAATGTCTGTATTTCGTCCCTGATGTTTTTATCGGCAATTTATCCAGTCTAACATCGATTTTCTGCATATAAAATGCAAGAAAAAAAGCTTATTGTATTGTTTGCTTGTATTGTACGCACCCCCTTTCGGAAACCTTAAAAGAAGTAAAAAAAAACTGCGTAAAAATACAAGGTAAAATACGGTAGCTAGGTAGCTAGATTTGTATTTTTTTTTTTAGTTAATACTACAGTAAAGTTTCTTTTCAATGTGTGGGACAGACATAGAGAAGTTGAATCAACGGGTAGTGCCTCTTGTTAAGTTATTTGTCCCTGCAGCAGAAGACGTTTTCTAGGTTACGCCACTGAACTTAGACAAGTTCAAAACCAGTTGCATCAGACTAGACACATCAGAGTTATAGCCTTTGATTTTTTAAACAAGAAATCCGTGGATTGACATGTCTCGCCTGACGGGGCTGGACTTAAAAATAAAACGGTCAATGATGCTTAAATGAGGTTGTAAACATTTTAGTAACTAAAAACAATGGAGTTTGCCGTTTGCTGAGATGACATTTAAGTGCATTTGTTTAAAAGTAAAATGCCATTCTATTAAAAACAAGAGGCTCAAGAGGGCCTGTGGATGCTCTACTGGCTAAAACGGCTCTTACATCAAGGGTTGTCGACATAAAATTCCCATCAGTATTTTTTTTCAAACATTGCAAAAACAACAGGGATAGGATGGCCTTAGATCGCTCACTTGGTAATCATGGGAAATAAGTCTGCTGTGTCTAGTCTGGCATGGGTATTTTTTAATTTGTCCCACTTCTATGAATGAAATTTTATAAAAATGGGGCGGGGTGGTGGGGGACGGGGTTATATTAACATTCTAAACAAATATGGTAAAGATCAAATAAAAAATGAAGTAACTACAGATTTAACAAAGGAAATACAATATAGCATTTTTCAGCAAATCAAGGGCCATAACCTGTCGTTACTAACAAGATCTAGCTGGTTTTCGAACTTGTCCGAGATTTCATTGATATACCGCGATTTGCACAACTAGACATCATACTGAGGCTTCCTGCCAAATTTTATAGAAAGTTTAGGAGGAGTAGCGCTGACAAGAAATTTAAATGTGAAAGTGCCATTACTCCGTCATAAATCAGCGAACTGGGAAAAAGCGCGATATGCACAACTAGACATCTTACCGATGCTTCCTGCCAAGTTTCGTCGAAATCCAACAAGGCTTTAGGAGGAGTAGAGCCGACAAGAAATTTAAAAGTAAAAATGTCAAGGGGCCGTAACTCCATCAAAAATTAACGAACCGAAAAAAATAATGAAATAAAAAAAATAAAAAAAATATATATAATTTTTTTTTTATATATTTAAAACAAATTTAAACAAAAAAAATGTACAAATAATAAAAGAAAATATACTAATAATAAAAAAAAGACAAAACATCTGGTAAAGTTTGGTAAAGATCAGATGAAAAATGAAGGCCCTGTCGTATTAACGAGGCAAAATATAGCATTTTTTAACTAAATCAAGGGCCATAACTCCGCTGTTACTAGTCCGATCTGGCTGGTTTTCGAACTTATGCGAGCTTTCATTGATATTAACAATATGTTAAAGTTTTGTAAAGATCGGATGAAAAATGAAGGCCCTTGGCCAGTAGAGCTAAAAATCATCAGCTCCAGAAAGTAGAAAGGTCATAGATGAAATCCATGGATCCAAAAAGATGCACTACCCAAGACACAACTATGTCAAAATAGAATATGTTTTCTTCCAAAGATTAAGCTATAAATTAGGTTTAAAACATCTAGTGCATAATTATAGTTTATGAGAGAGTGATGTAAATGTAACAATTAAAGTTATCTGCCCTTTGCTTGGATGGTGAAGGTCACATCCACATTTGCTTTGTCACGTTGCAATGTACCACTCAAGATACAACTATAAGCAAAGAGTGCATACAGTTTGTGAAAAAGTGACCTAAACGCAAAAGTTGAAGGTAACAATTAAGTTATCTGCCCTTTGCTTGGAGGGTCAAGGTCACTTTCACATTTGCTTTGTCACGTTGTGATGTACCACTCAAGATACAACTATAAGCAAAGTTTAAAAGGTCTAGTGCATACAGTTTGTGAAAAAGTGACCTAAATGCAAAAGTTGAACCTAAAAATTATTAAGTTATCTGGCCTTTGCTTGGAGGGTCAAGGTCACTTCCACATTTGCTTTATCACGTTGCGATGTACCACCCAAGATACAACTATAAGCAAAGTTTGAAAGGTCTAGTGCATACAGTTTGTAAAAAAGTGACCTAAACGCAAAAGTTGAACCTAAACATTATTAAGCTATCTGCCCTTTGCTTGGAGGGTCAAGGTCACTTCCACATTTGCTTTGTCACGTTGCAATGTACCGCCCAAGATACAACTACAAACAAAGTTTGAAAGGTCTAGTGCATACAGTTTGTGAGAAAATGACCTAAACGCAAAACTTGAATGTTGACGCCTCCGCCGCCGCCGGAGAAGCAACACCTATGTCTTTTTTTCTTCGAATAGGCGAGACAAAAACTGTTTTCCGGCCTTAGACTATTCAAGCCAGTAGAGTGATACAGGCCCTCTTGTGCATCTTGTTCCCGGAAGACTACTTAATACACGCCACTCTGTAAATGACATAATTTTAGACATGGAAGTCATCTTGAGTGACAGTTTGGGCATGAACACAAATCACAAATCTGTCTATCCATCAGCAATTTCATAAAATAATATTCTAGTCTAGATTTGAAACAGTTTAATGACAATTGATCACAATATATTTGGAATGGATTGACCCTCTAAGATTTTGGTAGGTCGCCAAAGATCGCCAAGTTGGCTAAAACTATGTAAAATTTATGGAAATTTGATCGTGCAAATATCCATACAGTCTTTCCTATCAAACCTTGCATTCTCATTACTTTTAGTACTTTGATTTATCATATATTATGTAGGGGAAATAACCCTGCAAGTGATGTGGCAAATATCGCCGCCAGATGTCGCACCGTTTCACTTTGCACGTAATGAAATCAGTTTCTGTCGAACGGATTGCGTTTGCATCGCACCGACTGTGTTTTCGCCCGATCATTTCACTTCGAACCGTATCAGTTCACTTTGTAACGAATGAACCGAGTTTACACGTCGCATCGAATCAATATGTACGTCATCAAATGACTGCATCGTATGGTTTGAAATTTTACATCGTATCATTTCACTTCGAACCGTATCAATTCACTTTGTAACGAATGAACCGAGTTTACACGTCGCATCCAATCAATATGTACGTCATCAAATGACTTTGCGTCGTATGGTTTGAAATTTTACATCGTATCATTTCACTTCGAACCGTATCAATTCACTTTGTAACGAATGAACCGAGTTTACACGTCGCATCGAATCAATATGTACGTCATCAAATGACTTTGCGTCGTATGGTTAGAAATTTTACATCGTATCATTTCACTTCGAACCGTATCAATTCACTTTGTAACGAATGAACCGAGTTTATACCGTATCATTTCACTTCGAACCGTATCAATTCACTTTGTAACGAATGAACAGAGTTTACACGTCGCATCGAATCAATATGTACGTCATCAAATGACTTTGCGTCGTATGGTTTGAAATTTTACATCGTATCAATTCACTTTGTAACGAATGAACCGAGTTTACACGTCGCATCGAATCAATATGTACGCCATCAAATGACTTTGCGTCGTATGGTTTGAAATTTTACATCGTATCATTTCACTTTGAACCGTATCAATTCACTTTGTAACGAATGAACCGAGTTTACACGTCGCATCGAATCAATATGTACGTCATCAAATGACTTCATGTTGAATTAAATGGCCTGTCATTGAATGGTTTGTAAATATCCACATTTTGACGGTTATGGCTTCCCATACAAAATGTATATTCTCATATCATACAATGCCAGATGACGATCATGGATAACGTTGAAGCAGGTAGACATTTGCTTTACCTTTTATCAGAAAGATACAGGTTTATAGAAACTGAACTGCACATCATGGCTACAGTTAGTATATGGGGTATAATTATATACCCTCTACAACGTTTTGAACCACTTGGCTTGATGTAGGATATCTCAGACGTTTTAAAATAATTTCATAAAGAAAGAAAGAAAGAAAGAAAGTGAAAGAAAGAAAAAAAGACCGACCGACCGACATTGTCATACATAGTAAAGTAATAATCACATGGCAGATATACATTATTATGAATGTTACAATTATAGCTCGTTTTTGAATGCCTACAGTGATCATATCACATTGTAATTAATAATCCAAGCAAATCAAACAAGTATGTACACATAAAATATCATTGTAAATAAGGATGTACTTGAATAGGTTTTACGAAATAATATTTTGAATAAAATATCTGACAGTAAACGTCGAGCTGATATGTATTTACTTAAATTAAAAAAGTTCCTTCTTCTTTGACGACTGTAGCAGCGGTTCAGTTTAAACATATTTGACCTTTGCATATACTATGTATTGATATAATTCTTTCTGATATATTATAAGCTGTACAAATTAAAACATAGTGAAAATCATCTTCAATTTTGAAAAACACTGTATCGTGATATATTTCATTTATTTCAAAAACATAAAGGAGAACTTTGCATTAAATTCAACATACTTAAATTTTAAATTTTCCTTGGTAGTTCGTGGTATCATATAGTATTATTTTAAATAATATACCGATATATTTGTTAACAATGCTGCGCTAGCTGAGTTTCGAAAAATATGTACATTTTCGAGAGAAAAAAAGAAGAAAAGAAAACAAATACATCGATCAAAAAGTTATTGCCAGGGCACTCAAACAAATATGAAAGAAGCAGTTCATTTTTTATTAATAGTCATCTTAAATTGGATGTCAAAAATATTACAGAAATGTTCCGACTGTTTGCCTGGATAAATCAAAAAAAATATTTTTTTTAGGCCAGACTATTTTGATTGACAAACAGTGTTTATATAATATTCTAGTTATTTCTAAATTATTGATACATCATATGACTCATTGAAGGTTATTGGAATATTCTAAATCTTCTGTGACCATCTATGAGTCATGTCTGTTAAGGTTATTTAAAAATAACTAGTTTATTTTAGTGAAATATTCTAAATGTTTTATGACCTTCTATGACAACATAAATACAGCCTTTTTTGGGAATATTGTTTTGTTTCAATATTCAGTATTTGAATTGAGTATAAATGATGTATAAAGTGAAACTATTGGATGCTATGCATTCAAAATACATTGTAAAATAATAAAAAAGATTGAGCTCATCTATAATAAAAGTGACATTGGATTATTTGGACTATTGTGGATTAATCAACCAGGAAAGATTTGAAGTGAAATTGGATAAAAGGGACACTTGACAAATTGTATTACTGACAATTTAGATTAAAGGGACACTTGCCAATACTGAATTCATTTTATATATTTTATTTAAGTAGTTTTCATTGTAATATATGAATACATTTCCTGATTATATTATAAAAAAAAGTTGTTGCTGATTTTACTTCCTTTCTTGTTACATTTTAACTGTCGGGGGCTGCTCCAGGATAGAAACATTTTGGGACATTTTTTTATCATTAATACATTGTTTTAGGCTAATATTAGTAATACAATAATGAAATAATAAAAAATAATAAAAAGTACAAAAGTACTCGTAATTTTTTAATATTATTTAAGGTTAAATAGGCAAGAATCAAAATGGTGTTTGATCTTGAAAATAGTGTTGCTTCGCCTATTCAGGAGGAGTTTGATGAACTGAAAAAGGATGACTTGCTCTTGCTTGCCCAAAATTATGAATTAACACAAGTTAAAACTTCTAAGAGAAAATCTGATATTAAGAATATTGTGGTTAAATATACTGAAGCGAAAAAGAAACAACTCGGGAATTTCCGCTAAAAATTGTATATACTGTACACTTAATTCCACATAATATTTCAAATAAATCCCAAGAAGTTTGTAAAAAAAAATGTTACAGTTAGTTAGAGAATGGTCACAACTGTGATGGTGTAGACGTTTTAATCACACTACACTTGGTAACAAGAAATCCATAAATGTTGAAGTTCCTCTTTGAAAAATTGAGCCATTTCAGTACTGTATTTAACGTAAAGAGTTTGCAAAATGTTTGATCCTAAGTTTAATCACATGCTTGAGCCAAATGCGTACTCTGTCAATAATGCAACTTTGAAGGAATACTATTTTCTGTGTTATTTGTTGTTTTAGTGTTTTTTTTGGAAAAGAAAAGGCTTACGTAGCCATGTACCATTCGATTAACATCATCATATTGTACATACAATATATAGCGAAAATGCCCGAGTTGCGTTTCTTTTTCGCTTCAGTATATAAATTATGGTAGAAGTAAAAAAAAAAATGAAATTACTTTAAGCTTGTTAGTAGAAACAGAGTCTGAATTAAAAGAAATTGAATTACAAAACATAAAAGAAACTGCATTTGAAACAATGAAAAAAATAAAAAAGTAATGAAGGGAAATGAAGCAAAGTGGGCAAAGAAATTGAATTGAAACAAAAAGAAAAGGCAATAAAAGAAAAAGAAATGGCAATGAAAGAAGAATACATATAAATAAAATTAAAGGAAGAAAAAGAAAATTTGAACTAGACATTCGTAAGATTTGGCAAGCAAGGTAAGTTCACCTTCACCGCCCTCTCACATTCATCTACTTTTGATGTTACTAAACATATTAGATTAGTACCGCCTTTCCAAGAAAACGTAGTTGGCAAATGTTTTCTTCATTTTGAGAAAAGTGCTGAGAATTTGAAAGGCCAATAGAACATTGGACATTACTTTTACAGAGTATTTTAATTGGAAAAGCCCGCGACGTTTACATTCAATTAACTGTAGAACAAAGTTCCTCATACCAAACTGCTAAAGATATTATCTTAAAAGCTTATGAATTGGTACATGAGGCATAGAGACAGCAATTTAGAAATTGTAAAAAAGAACATGATCAAACACATGTTGAATTTGCTCGAAACAAAGAACAGTTATTTGATAGATGGTATGTAAAATTGAGCGCGATCATGATAAATTGAGGAAACTTATTTTAATTGAAGAGTTCACAAAATGTATTAACAATGATGTTAAAAACTATTTGGATGAGCAAAAGTCTGAAACCCTAGAAGATGCTGCTCACTTGGACCAGGAAAAAGATTTTCTATTGCATGGTTTTGAAGGAGTCCACATAAATACAATAAAGCTTTTTATATTACGTTATGCTGATGA
Organism: Cyrtodaria siliqua; assembly: GCA_037043455.1. NCBI lineage: Eukaryota > Metazoa > Mollusca > Bivalvia > Adapedonta > Hiatellidae > Cyrtodaria > Cyrtodaria siliqua. The sequence goes on along the minus strand of JAWPHD010008683.1, from coordinate 75,456 downwards.
TATAGGTTTTTTTTCTGAAACGGCAAAAGGACTGCAGAACGGTTTTGATATTTTAAGCGATTACTGCATACGTTGGAAATTAAAAGTAAATACAGCAAAAACTAAGGTCATGTATTGCCTAGGAACCTGCGATTTTTGTATGATGGAAATGAAACTGAAATTGTTAAGTCATTTTGTTACCTTGGTGTTGTCTTTACTCAAGGTGGGTCTTTTAATAATGAAACACATGTCACTTTAGCAGGCCAAGCACAGAAGGCTACTTTTAAACAGAATAAATATCTCTATAAGTTTACAAATATCTCTATTAAACACAAATTGGATTTATTTGATAAACTTGTACTTCCGTTATTGAACTACGGTATGGGGATTTTCTGCAGCCTTGAATATTGAAAGAGTGCGTACTCTTTTTTGTAAGAAAGTATTAAATGTTAAAAGATGAACACCAAATGATTTTGTATATGGAGACCTAGAAAGGACTAATCGAATTAATCAAATGTATTTAAATATTTTGAAATATTGGTTAAAAAATATTAGATGTCATAAAAATAAATTTGTAAAACATGGTTATAATCTGATGAGACGTGATGCTGAGTTACATCGAAATAAGAAGAACTGTGTCACTTTATTAAAACATTTATTAGCCTCACCTGGTTTTTACGATGCCTGGCTTTTCCAAGGTGTAGGGAACAATGGTTTATTTCTTTACAGTGTTAAACAACGATTACATGATAACTTCATTCACGATATGCACTCCCGTTTGGAAAATTCAAGCAGAGCTAATTTTTACACATTGATAGTAGATAACTATGTTATGAAACCTTACTTATATGTTTTAAATATACCAAAGTATAGAAATGCATAATCAAGACTAAGACTCTCATCTCATAACTTACAAATAGAAGCTGGAAGATGGCATAAGCCGAATAGCATACCAATAAATGAACGTAATGTATCACATGTGCAAAACTAGAAGATGAGTATCACTTTGTTATGGAATTTCATTATATAATGAGTTAAGAGAAACATGCATAAAGAAGTATTATTGGACCAAGTATGTTTAAATTTTTGGAACTTATACATAGTGAAAAAATCACAAATTTATAAAAAATCTAAGTGTCTTTGTTTTTAAAGCCTTTGAGATAAGAGTGCTAAATGTGTTAGATAATAGTAATTAGTGTACAAAACACATTTTATTATTAAAACATGAAATTTACTCTTTAATATTAAGATCAGTTAACCTAAACAAGTTTAAGGTGTTTTTGCTTTGTTCTGTTTTTAACAAACTTAAAGTTGTTTTTGCTTTATTCTGTTTTTAACAAAGATTTCAAATGTTATTAAAGTGTATTCGATGTTTTCTATAAAAAGTGAAATAAAGTTATTTAGGATTTAAATGACTGTCATCTTCTCCGCATATATTATGCGATTAAAACTGTTAAAATGTATTAATAATAACAATAACATACATGGCATGGGTGAATTGTTACTTTCAAAAGCTTTATAATTATATACCGTGGTGATGTTGAAACACTAGTTCTTTTGCATAAGTACACATAACTATTGCATGTACCTGCTGTCAACCTTGTATATATGTTTTGTATCCTCATGGGTCTTGTGACCTTTTGGAATTTTGCTGAATAAAAGATATATATATATATAAATAACTATATGATAACGATAAAACAAGATTTAAACGTGTGGTAATAAAGAAAGGAGATTGTTTGATGGATATCGTTTAATGACGCATTACACTTATTACGGAAAAGGAAATGATAGCAATAATTATGCGAAAAGAAGTGCTCTAACCGTAAACTTAGCCGTCTTTCTGGGATACGCATTCAACAGCAAGTACTTCTGAGTGATTGGTAAATCTGCGAAACCTTTACTTTTTAACACAGCGCCAAGTGTGCCCAACCTTATTTTAAAAAAACACACTAAAAAACAACAACATAATCATGTACATATCAATATAAATAAACGCAAAACACCTTGAAGGCCAACAAGAAAGTACCCTGTGACTTAGCAGAGACAATGACATGTGTATGGATGAAAATAACCTAAAACCGTTCGTTCTTTTATAAAATATGTTAAATAATATTTCAGGGGGTTTGTGGAGGAACAATACATCAGGGGTTTTATGGAGGAATATTACAAATACCAGCACAATGGTATGCACCAGAGGAAGAGGTAATTTTAGTTTTACTTAATATTGCTCAAAGTCTGTTTTCACGAAGCAAATCAAAGTATATTTTAAACAAAAAATAAATCTTATTTCGGTTTTTGTATTCCCGATTCAATTTGCTGAAATGTTGTTTTTAAAATGTAGCTTTTCTAATACTATGTAGTTTCGAGAAACATAAAAAAAACACTATAAACTTAAATAAAACATACACTGACTCGGGTAATTCCTCTTACAAGACATACAAGCAAAACCATTTAAAATCGAATTATTACATATTTGAAAAATATTGAACGAAACTTCTACGGAATAAATATGATTGGTTCCTACCATGTGAGTTTTCAGAGTACACAAATGCCAGATTCTCAGAACCAATATGATTGGTTCCTACCATGTGAGTTTCAGAGTACTCAAATGGCAAAGATTTATTCCGTAGTAGTTTCGTATAATGTTTTTTGAAATATCTTAACATTGTATGGTTTAAATATAAATACTGAAAAGATGATCCCTTGGAAGCAACAGACACAAACAAGAGAGAAAAGTAGTAGACTCGGTTTTATTGAGTCTGTTCATGAGAGGCAGTTATAAAATGCAACACCTCTCAGCCTCCTAGCACCGGCTTCAGCGATATTCTACTTTAAAGCAACACAGAATGAGCTTGATTATCCCAAAGGGCCAGTAAATAATAACACTACTGATTTGTAGTTGGGGCGACCTTTTACGGCGCCACACAGCACTAAATAAACGCTAGTGTGAATGTCAATAAATACTGAAAAGGTGATCCCTTGGAAGCAACAAACACAAACAAGATAAAAATGTAGCAGACTCGGTTTTATAAGGCTCGAATCATAGTAGACGACGCTCTAACTGACTGCGCCAAAGACGCATTGGTTTGTTGCGGTATTACATAGTATATAACAAATGCCACGATCTGCAATCTGATTGGTTCCGATAATGTGTCATGTGAGCGATCTCTTTTATAATATGCTCACAATCTATGTGAACTAAGAATATAATATGCATAAATTTGAAAACTTTCTAAACTAGTTTTTACCATTTCATGGAAAATATGTTATTTTGAAATTAAATAAATTGCCTGTAAAAACTATCGGGTTACTTTCACAATGACAGCGGAAAGATTCTTGTTTTCAAAATAATTTTGAGTAAAAATAAATCACGATTGCCGTGTGTCCTTTTACGGTTAAATTATCAATTGCTATGTAACTCCACAAGAAAGGCTAGCCTTATACTTTATTTAAATTTATAGTTTCCTAGTATTTAAAATAGTGTATAAAGCGATATAAAATAATTGAAATAAACATTTAATTTTAATGCATGTATTTATTTGATGTCAATGAAACGCTATAGTAACGGAAACCTTATACCCTTGTAGGAATCTCCACAAGTCTCAAACAAAAAGGAGTATGCCTTCCTTGCGGAATATATTGGCTACAACTTCAATCCAGTTGAGACTTTGTCTGGCATCGGTCTGGTGCACGGCGCCCGTCTTAGAAAGTTTGGCTTTCACTTAGTAAGTTTAAGTCTACTAATTACTCCTCTATATCAACCTTCACCGCCTTTTTAATTCGTATCGGAATTATATTAACTGTGAATAGTATAAAGTTATCTATTTAATGTTAATTTTCGTTACATTGTAGATAGAGCCTCACACGATTATCCCCAAAAAATATGAATAGGTATACATGTTAATTGTCGACGCATTATACTTAGTTTTAACTACCCCTACACTGGCGCCTCCGGCACACTGTATATACATGTTAATTGTCGACACATTATAATTAGTTTTAACTACCCCTACGCTGGCGCCACCAGCATACTGTATATACCTGTTAATTGTCGACACATTATAATTAGTTTTAACTACCCCTACGCTGGCGCCACCGGCACACTGTATATACCTGTTAATTGTCGACACATTATAATTAGTTTTAACTACCCCTACGCTGGCGCTACGGCACACTGTATATACCTGTTAATTGTCGACACATTATAATTAGTTTTAACTACCCCTACGCTGGCGCCACCGGCACACTGTATATACCTGTTAATTGTCGACACATTATAATTAGTTTTAACTACCCCTAAGCTGGCGCCACCGGCATACTGTATATACCTGTTAATTGTCGACACATAATAATTAGTTTTAACTACCTATACACTGGCGCCAATAGAACACTGTATATACATGTTAATTGTCATATACCCATCACTACATGAAAATAAAAATCAACAGACATTACAGTGTATTATCCATTCCAGGCATACCAGGTGTTTCTTCAATTCCTTGCATTCAATCCATATTGCCGCGAGCAGATGTTTAAACAATGGCTCCACGAGAAAACCAATGCTAACACGCTTAACCAGAGTCGCTGTTACCACTGTCTTCAAGCAAAACTTCTTCAAGTAATGCCACGCTATGATGGTGTACCAATGATGGCAGGATGATACGTTTTGCAGTCACCGAGCGTTTTAGTTGGCGGAGGGACTCTAAACCTTAGAAGTACACACACACACACACGTGACAAAAAAGGGTTGACAATAGGGCTACCGCCTTGGAACGGTCAGTGGCAAAGTAGGCCACTGGGGGGTTTAAACAAACAGTTTGTGTTTACTTATGTTATCCTTAGTTCTCACATAATTGTATATACAGAGGTGTGGATTAAAGTTATTTATTAAACGCAGTTGTGTTTACGTTTTTTACCTTTTGAATCATACAGTACAAGTGAAGGATATGTTATCCTTAGTTCTCACATAATTGTGTATACAGAGGTGTGGTTTAATGTTATATATTAAACACAGTTTGTGTTTACGTTTTTTACCTTTTGAATCATACAGTACAAATGAAGGATATGTTATCCTTAGTTCTCACTTAATTGTATATACAGAGGTGTGGTTTAATGTTATGTATTAAACACAGTTTGTGTTTACGTTTTATACATTTTTAACAAATAAAGGATATGTTATTCTTAGTTCTCACGTAATTGTATATACATGTATGTGGTTCAATGTTATGTATTAAACGCAGTTGTGTTTACGTTTTTTACCTTTTGAATCATACAGTACAAATGAAGGATATGTTATCCTTAGTTGTCACTTAATTGTATATACAGAGGTGTGGTTCAATGTTATGTATTAAACACAGTTTGTGTTTACGTTTTTTACATTTTTAACCATACAGTACAAATAAAGGATATGTTATCTTAGTTATCACATAATTGTATATACAGAGGTGTGGTTTAATGTTATGTATTAAACACAGTTTGTGTTTACGTTTTTAACCTTTTGAATCATACAGTACAAATAAGGGATATGCTATCCTTAGTTATCACATAATTGTATATACAGAGGTGTGGTTTAATGTTATGTATTAAACACAGTATGTGTTAACGTTTTATACATTTTTAACTATACAGTACAAATAAAGGATATGTTATCCTTAGTTATCACATAATTGTATATACATGTATGTGGTTCAATGTTATGTATTAAACACAGTTTGTGTTTACGTGTTTTACCTTTTGAATCATACAGTACAAATAAGGGATATGTTATCCTTAGTTCTCACGTAATTGTATATACATGTATGTGGTTCAATGTTATGTATTAAACGCAGTTGTGTTTACGTTTGTTACCTTTTGAATCATACAGTACAAATGAAGGATATGTTATCCTTAGTTATCACATAATTGTATATACAGAGGTGTGGTTCAATGTTATGTATTAAACAGAGTTTGTGTTTAGGTTTTTTACATTTTTAACCATACAGGACAAATAAAGGATATGTTATCTTAGTTATCACATAATTGTATATACAGAGGTGTGGTTTAATGTTATGTATTAAACACAGTTTGTGTTTACGTTTTTTACCTTTTGAATCATACAGTACAAATAAGTGATATGCTATCCTTAGTTATCACATAATTGTATATACAGAGGTGTGGTTAAATGTTATGTATTAAACACAGTATGTGTTAACGTTTTATACATTTTTAACTATACAGTACAAATAAAGGATATGTTATCCTTAGTTATCACATAATTGTATATACATGTATGTGGTTCAATGTTATGTATTAAACACAGTTTGTGTTTACGTGTTTTACCTTTTGAATCATGCAGTACAAATGAAGGATATGTTATCTTAGTTATCACATAATTGTATATACAGAGGTGTGGTTTCATGTTATGTATTAAACACAGTATGTGTTAACGTTTTATACATTTTTAACTATACAGTACAAATAAAGGATATGCTATCCTTAGTTATCACATAATTGTATATACATGTATGTGGTTCAATGTTATGTATTAAACACAGTTTGTGTTTACGTGTTTTACCTTTTGAATCATACAGTACAAATAAGTGATATGTTAACCTTAGTTCTCATGTAATTGTATATACATGTATTTGGTTCAATGTTATGTATTAAACGCAGTTGTGTTTACGTTTTTTACCTTTTGAATCATACAGTACAAATGAAGGATATGTTATCCTTAGTTATCACATAATTGTATATACATGTATGTGGTTCAATGTTATGTATTAAACGCAGTTTGTGTTTACGTTTTTTACCTTTTGAATCATACAGTACAAATAAAGGATATGTTATCCTTAGTTCTCACATAATTGTATATACAGAGGTGTGGTTTAATGTTATGTATTAAACGCAGTTGTGTTTACGTTTTTTACCTTTTGAATCATACAGTACAAATAAAGGATATGTTATCCTTAGTTGTCACTTAATTGTATATACAGAGGTGTGGTTTCATGTTATGTATTAAACACAGTTTGTGTTTACGTTTTATACATTTTTAACCATACAGTACAAATAAAGGATATGTTATCCTTAGTTATCACATAATTGTATATACATGTATGTGGTTCAATGTTATGGATTAAAGAGGCTCTACCTATATCTTTTTGTCCACCAATTGATATAAACTTTACTTAATTATAAAGAGGACTATGAAAAAGGTAAATGGCAATAATTTCACCCAATGTAATATGCGTTTTGCTGGGGAGAAACAGGATTGAAAAGATCGGATTTTTGAAATTGTATTCGTAATTGTTTTAGACAAGCCGATTGCGGAGATTTTCCGATCTTATTCCTTTACAATCGGAACTACATCGTCTGATTAGCGAAGAGTTCGGATCGATTCGTTTGCTATCGGAACTGCGCCGAATAGTTTGTAATCGCATTGCGCATGTCCGAGAAAATCGTAAAAACTCATAGTTCTCCGGCAGGAATAAACGGCTTGGCAGCATTTTATTCAAGATATTGTTTTGATCATGATTAATAATTTGCAGAACTGGAATACAAACCATGTTTCTTCTTAGAATACTCATAAAATAGCTTTGTATACATATAAATGCAGTAATATTGAGTATTTAATATTTTACATTAAAAATCGCGTAGATATAGGCAGTGCCTCTTTAAACGCAGTTGTGTTTACGTTTTTTACCTTTTGAATCATACAGTACAAATGAAGGATATGTTATCCTTAGTTCTCACATAATTGTATATACAGAGGTGTGGTTTAATGTTATGTATTAAACACAGTTGTGTTTACGTTTTTTACCTTTTGAATCAAACAGTACAAATGAAGGAAGGATTATGTTATCCTTAGTTATCACATAATTGTATATACAGAGGTGTGGTTTAAAGTTATGTATTAAATGCAGTTGTGTTTACGTTTTGTACCTTTTAAATCACACAGAACAAATGAAGGATATGTTATCCTTAGTTCTCACATAATTGTATATACAGAGGTGTGGTTTAATGATATGTATTAAACACAGTTGTGTTTACGTTTTTTACCTTTTGAATCAAACAGTACAAATGAAGGAAGGATTATGTTATCCTTAGTTATCACATAATTGTATATACAGAGGTGTGTTTTAATGTTATGTATTAAACACAGTTTGTGTTTACGTTTTATACATTTTTAACCATACAGTTAAAATAAAGGATATGTTATTCTTAGTTATCACATACTTGTATATAAAGAGGTGTGGTTTAATGTTATGTACTAAACACAGTATGTGTTTACGTTTTATACATTTTTAACTATACAGTACAAATAAAGGATATGTTATCCTTAGTTATCACATAATTGTATATACATGTATGTGGTTCAATGTTATGTATTAAACACAGTTTGTGTTTACGTTTTTTACCTTTTGAATCATACAGTACAAATGAAGGATATGTTATCCTTAGTTATCACATAAATGTATATACAGAGGTGTGGTTTAATGTTATGTATTAAACGCAGTTGTGTTTACGTTTTTTACCTTTTGAATCATACAGTACAAATGAAGGATATGTTATCCTTAGTTATCACATAATTGTATATACAGAGGTGTGGTTTAATGTTATGTATTAAACGCAGTTGTGTTTACGTTTTATACCTTTTGAATCATACAGTACAAATAAAGGATATGTTATCCTTAGTTCTCACTTAATTGTTTATACAGAGGTGTGGTTTAATGTTATGTATTAAACACAGTTTGTGTTTACGTTTTATACATTTTTAACCATACAGTTAAAATAAAGGATATGTTATTCTTAGTTATCACATACTTGTATATACAGAGGTGTGGTTTAATGTTATGTACTAAACACAGTATGTGTTTACGTTTTATACATTTTTAACAATACAGTACAAATAAAGGATATGTTATCCTTAGTTATCACATAATTGTATATACATGTATGTGGTTCAATGTTATGTATTAAACACAGTTTGTGTTTACGTGTTTTACCTTTTGAATCATACAGTACAAATGAAGGATATGTCATCCTTAGTTATCACATAATTGTATATACAGAGCTGTGGTTTAATGTTATGTATTAAACGCAGTTGTGTTTACGTTTTTTACCTTTTGAATCATACAGTAAACATGAAAGATATGTTATCCTTAGTTCTCACTTAATTGTATATACAGAGGTGTGGTTTAATGTTATGTATTAAACACAGTTTGTGTTTACGTTTTATACATTTTTAACCATACAATACAAATAAAGGATATGTTATCCTTAGTTATCACATAATTGTATATACAGAGGTGTGGTTTAATGTTATGTATTAAACACAGTTGTGTTTACGTTTTTTACCTATTGAATCAAACAGTACAAATGAAGGAAGGATTATGTTATCCTTAGTTATCACATAATTATATATACAGAGGTGTGGTTTAAAGTTATGTATTAAATGCAGTTGTGTTTACGTTTTGTACCTTTTGAATCATACAGTACAAATGAAGGATATGTTATCCTTAGTTCTCACATAATTGTATATACAGAGCTGTGGTTTAATGATATGTATTAAACACAGTTGTGTTTACGTTTTTTACCTTTTGAATCATACAGTACAAATTAAGGATATGTTATCCTTAGCTATCACATAATTGTATATACAGAGGTGTGGTTTAAAGTTATTTATTAAACGCAGTTATGTTTACGTTTTGTACCTTTTGAATCATACAGTACTAAAGAAGGATATGTTATCCTTAGTTCTCACTTAATTGTATATACAGAGGTGTGGTTCAATGTTATGTATTAAACACAGTTTGTGTTTACGTTTTTTACATTTTTAACCATACAGTACAAATAAAGGATATGTTATCTTAGTTATCACATAATGTATATACAGAGGTGTGGTTTAATGTTATGTATTAAACACAGTTTGTGTTTACGTTTTTTACCTTTTGAATCATACAGTACAAATAAGTGATATGCTATCCTTAGTTATCACATAATTGTATATACAGAGGTGTGGTTTAATGTTATGTATTAAACACAGTATGTGTTAACGTTTTATACATTTTTAACTATACAGTACAAATAAAGGATATGTTATCCTTAGTTATCACATAATTGTATATACATGTATGTGGTTCAATGTTATGTATTAAACACAGTTTGTGTTTACGTGTTTTACCTTTTGAATCATACAGTACAAATGAAGGATATGTTATCTTAGTTATCACATAATTTTATATACAGAGGTGTGGTTTCATGTTATGTATTAAACACAGTATGTGTTAACGTTTTATACATTTTTAACTATACAGTACAAATAAAGGATATGCTATCCTTAGTTATCACATAATTGTATATACATGTATGTGGTTCAATGTTATGTATTAAACACAGTTTGTGTTTACGTGTTTTACCTTTTGATTCATACAGTACAAATAAGGGATATGTTATCCTTAGTTCTCATGTAATTGTATATACATGTATTTGGTTCAATGTTATGTATTAAACGCAGTTGTGTTTACGTTTTTTACCTTTTGAATCATACAGTACAAATGAAGGATATGTTATCCTTAGTTATCACATAAATGTATACACAGAGGTGTGGTTTAATGTTATGTATTAAACGCAGTTGTGTTTACGTTTTTTACCTTTTGAATCATACAGTACAAATGAAGGATATTTTATCCTTAGTTATCACATAAATGTATATACAGAGGTGTGGTTTAATGTTATGTATTAAACACAGTTTGTGTTTACGTTTATTACCTTTTGAATCATACAGTACAAATAAAGGATATGTTATCCTTAGTTCTCACTTAATTGTTTATACAGAGGTGTTGTTTAATGTTATGTATTAAACACAGTTTGTGTTTACGTTTTATACATTTTTAACGATACAGTTAAAATAAAGGATATGTTATTCTTAGTTATCACATACTTGTATATACAGAGGTGTGGTTTATGTTATGTACTAAACACAGTATGTGTTTACGTTTTATACATTTTTAACTATACAGTACAAATAAAGGATATGTTATCCTTAGTTATCACATAATTGTATATACATGTATGTGGTTCAATGTTATGTATTAAACACAGTTTGTGTTTACGTGTTTTACCTTTTGAATCATACAGTACAAATGAAGGATATGTTATCTTAGTTATCACATAATTTTATATACAGAGGTGTGGTTTCATGTTATGTATTAAACACAGTATGTGTTAACGTTTTATACATTTTTAACTATACAGTACAAATAAAGGATATGCTATCCTTAGTTATCACATAATTGTATATACATGTATGTGGTTCAATGTTATGTATTAAACACAGTTTGTGTTTACGTGTTTTACCTTTTGATTCATACAGTACAAATAAGGGATATGTTATCCTTAGTTCTCATGTAATTGTATATACATGTATTTGGTTCAATGTTATGTATTAAACGCAGTTGTGTTTACGTTTTTTACCTTTTGAATCATACAGTACAAATGAAGGATATGTTATCCTTAGTTATCACATAAATGTATACACAGAGGTGTGGTTTAATGTTATGTATTAAACGCAGTTGTGTTTACGTTTTTTACCTTTTGAATCATACAGTACAAATGAAGGATATTTTATCCTTAGTTATCACATAAATGTATATACAGAGGTGTGGTTTAATGTTATGTATTAAACACAGTTTGTGTTTACGTTTATTACCTTTTGAATCATACAGTACAAATAAAGGATATGTTATCCTTAGTTCTCACTTAATTGTTTATACAGAGGTGTTGTTTAATGTTATGTATTAAACACAGTTTGTGTTTACGTTTTATACATTTTTAACCATACAGTTAAAATAAAGGATATGTTATTCTTAGTTATCACATACTTGTATATACAGAGGTGTGGTTTATGTTATGTACTAAACACAGTATGTGTTTACGTTTTATACATTTTTAACTATACAGTACAAATAAAGGATATGTTATCCTTAGTTATCACATAATTGTATATACATGTATGTGGTTCAATGTTATGTATTAAACACAGTTTGTGTTTACGTTTTATACATTTTTAACCATACAATACAAATAAAGGATATGTTATCCTTAGTTATCACATAATTGTATATACAGAGGTGTGGTTTAATGTTATGTATTAAATGCAGTTGTGTTTACGTTTTGTACCTTTTGAATCATACAGTACAAATGAAGGATATGTTATCCTTAGTTTTCACATAATTGTATATACAGAGCTGTGGTTTAATGATATGTATTAAACACAGTTGTGTTTACGTTTTTTACCTTTTGAATCATACAGTACAAATTAAGGATATGTTATCCTTAGCTATCACATAATTGTATATACAGAGGTGTGGTTTAAAGTTATTTATTAAACGCAGTTATGTTTACGTTTTGTACCTTTTGAATCATACAGTACTAAAGAAGGATATGTTATCCTTAGTTCTCACTTAATTGTATATACAGAGGTGTGGTTCAATGTTATGTATTAAACACAGTTTGTGTTTACGTTTTTTACATTTTTAACCATACAGTACAAATAAAGGATATGTTATCTTAGTTATCACATAATTGTATATACAGAGGTGTGGTTTAATGTTATGTATTAAACACAGTTTGTGTTTACGTTTTTTACCTTTTGAATCATACAGTACAAATAAGGGATATGCTATCCTTAGTTATCACATAATTGTATATACAGAGGTGTGGTTTAATGTTATGTATTAAACACAGTATGTGTTATCGTTTTATACATTTTTAACTATACAGTACAAATAAAGGATATGTTATCCTTAGTTATCACATAATTGTATATACATGTATGTGGTTCAATATTATGTATTAAACACAGTTTGTGTTTACATGTTTTACCTTTTGAATCATACAGTACAAATAAGGGATATGTTATCCTTAGTTCTCACGTAATTGTATATACATGTATGTGGTTCAATGTTATGTATTAAACGCAGTTGTGTTTACGTTTGTTACCTTTTGAATCATACAGTACAAATGAAGGATATGTTATCCTTAGTTATCACATAATTGTATATACAGAGGTGTGGTTCAATGTTATGTATTAAACAGAGTTTGTGTTTAGGTTTTTTACATTTTTAACCATACAGTACAAGTAAGTGATATGCTATCCTTAGTTATCACATAATTGTATATACAGAGGTGTGGTTTAATGTTATGTATTAAACACAGTATGTGTTAACGTTTTATACATTTTTAACTATACAGTACAAATAAAGGATATGTTATCCTTAGTTATCACATAATTGTATATACATGTATGTGGTTCAATGTTATGTATTAAACACAGTTTGTGTTTACGTGTTTTACCTTTTGAATCATACAGTACAAATGAAGGATATGTTATCTTAGTTATCACATAATTTTATATACAGAGGTGTGGTTTCATGTTATGTATTAAACACAGTATGTGTTAACGTTTTATACATTTTTAACTATACAGTACAAATAAAGGATATGCTATCCTTAGTTATCACATAATTGTATATACATGTATGTGGTTCAATGTTATGTATTAAACACAGTTTGTGTTTACGTGTTTTACCTTTTGATTCATACAGTACAAATAAGGGATATGTTATCCTTAGTTCTCATGTAATTGTATATACATGTATTTGGTTCAATGTTATGTATTAAACGCAGTTGTGTTTACGTTTTTTACCTTTTGAATCATACAGTAAAAATGAAGGATATGTTATCCTTAGTTATCACATAATTGTATATACATGTATGTGGTTCAATGTTATGTATTAAACGCAGTTTGTGTTTACGTTTTTTACCTTTTGAATCATACAGTACAAATAAAGGATATGTTATCCTTAGTTCTCACATAATTGTATATACAGAGGTGTGGTTTAATGTTATGTATTAAACGCAGTTGTGTTTACGTTTATTACCTTTTGAATCATACAGTACAAATAAAGGATATGTTATCCTTAGTTGTCACTTAATTGTATATACAGAGGTGTGGTTTCATGTTATGTATTAAACACAGTTTGTGTTTACGTTTTATACATTTTTAACCATACAGTACAAATAAAGGATATGTTATCCTTAGTTATCACATAATTGTATATACATGTATGTGGTTCAATGTTATGTATTAAAGAGGCTCTACCTATATCTTTTTGTCCACCAATTGATATAAACTTTACTTAATTATAAAGAGGACTATGAAAAAGGTAAATGGCAATAATTTCACCCAATGTAATATGCGTTTTGCTGGGGAGAAACAGGATTGAAAAGATCGGATTTTTGAAATTGTATTCGTAATTGTTTTAGACAAGCCGATTGCGGAGATTTTCCGATCTTATTCCTTTACAATCGGAACTACATCGTCTGATTAGCGAAGAGTTCGGATCGATTCGTTTGCTATCGGAACTGCGCCGAATAGTTTGTAATCGCATTGCGCATGTCCGAGAAAATCGTAAAAACTCATAGTTCTCCGGCAGGAATAAACGGCTTGGCAGCATTTTATTCAAGATATTGTTTTGATCATGATTAATAATTTACAGAACTGGAATACAAACCATGTTTCTTCTTAGAATACTCATAAAATAGCTTTGTATACATATAAATGCAGTAATATTGAGTATTTAATATTTTACATTTAAAATCGCGTAGATATAGGCAGTGCCTCTTTAAACGCAGTTGTGTTTACGTTTTTTACCTTTTGAATCATACAGTACAAATTAAGGATATGTTATCCTTAGTTCTCACATAATTGTATATACAGAGGTGTGGTTTAATGTTATGTATTAAATGCAGTTGTGTTTACGTGTTTTACCTTTTGAATCAAACAGTACAAATGAAGGAAGGATTATGTTATCCTTAGTTATCACATAATTGTATATACAGAGGTGTGGTTTAAAGTTATGTATTAAATGCAGTTGTGTTTACGTTTTTTACCTTTTAAATCACACAGAACAAATGAAGGATATGTTATCCTTAGTTCTCACATAATTGTATATACAGAGGTGTGGTTTAATGATATGTATTAAACACAGTTGTGTTTACGTTTTTTACCTTTTGAATCAAACAGTACAAATGAAGGAAGTATTATGTTATCCTTAGTTATCACATAATTGTATATACAGAGGTGTGTTTTAATGTTATGTATTAAATACAGTTTGTGTTTACGTTTTATACATTTTTAACCATACAGTTAAAATAAAGGATATGTTATTCTTAGTTATCACATACTTGTATATAAAGAGGTGTGGTTTAATGTTATGTACTAAACACAGTATGTGTTTACGTTTTATACATTTTTAACTATACAGTACAAATAAAGGATATGTTATCCTTAGTTATCACATAATTGTATATACATGTATGTGGTTCAATGTTATGTATTAAACACAGTTTGTGTTTACGTTTTTTACCTTTTGAATCATACAGTACAAATGAAGGATATGTTATCCTTAGTTATCACATAAATGTATATACAGAGGTGTGGTTTAATGTTATGTATTAAACGCAGTTGTGTTTACGTTTTTTACCTTTTGAATCATACAGTACAAATGAAGGATATGTTATCCTTAGTTATCACATAATTGTATATACAGAGGTGTGGTTTAATGTTATGTATTAAACGCAGTTGTGTTTACGTTTTATACCTTTTGAATCATACAGTACAAATAAAGGATATGTTATCCTTAGTTCTCACTTAATTGTTTATACAGAGGTGTGGTTTAATGTTATGTATTAAACACAGTTTGTGTTTACGTTTTATACATTTTTAACCATACAGTTAAAATAAAGGATATGTTATTCTTAGTTATCACATACTTGTATATACAGAGGTGTGGTTTAATGTTATGTACTAAACACAGTATGTGTTAACGTTTTATACATTTTTAACTATACAGTACAAATAAAGGATATGTTATCCTTAGTTATCACATAATTGTATATACATGTATGTGGTTCAATGTTATGTATTAAACACAGTTTGTGTTTACGTGTTTTACCTTTTGAATCATACAGTACAAATGAAGGATATGTCATCCTTAGTTATCACATAATTGTATATACAGAGCTGTGGTTTAATGTTATGTATTAAACGCAGTTGTGTTTACGTTTTTTACCTTTTGAATCATACAGTAAAAATGAAAGATATGTTATCCTTAGTTCTCACTTAATTGTATATACAGAGGTGTGGTTTAATGTTATGTATTAAACACAGTTTGTGTTTACGTTTTATACATTTTTAACCATACAATACAAATAAAGGATATGTTATCCTTAGTTATCACATAATTGTATATACAGAGGTGTGGTTTAATGTTATGTATTAAACACAGTTGTGTTTACGTTTTTTACCTTTTCAATCAAACGGTACAAATGAAGGAAGGATTATGTTATCCTTAGTTATCACATAATTATATATACAGAGGTGTGGTTTAAAGTTATGTATTAAATGCAGTTGTGTTTACGTTTTGTACCTTTTGAATCATACAGTACAAATGAAGGATATGTTATCCTTAGTTCTCACATAAATGTATATACAGAGCTGTGGTTTAATGATATGTATTAAACACAGTTGTGTTTACGTTTTTTACCTTTTGAATCATACAGTACAAATTAAGGATATGTTATCCTTAGCTATCACATAATTGTATATACAGAGGTGTGGTTTAAAGTTATTTATTAAACGCAGTTATGTTTACGTTTTGTACCTTTTGAATCATACAGTACTAAAGAAGGATATGTTATCCTTAGTTCTCACATAATTGTATATACAGAGGTGTGGTTTAATGTTATGTATTATACACAGTTTGTGTTTACGTGTTTTACCTTTTGAATCATACAGTACAAGTGAAGGATATGTTATCCTTAGTTATCACATAATTGTATAAACAGAGGTGTGGTTAAATGTTATGTATCAAACACAGTTTGTGTTTACGTGTTTTACCTTTTGAATAATACAGTACAAGTGAAGGATAGGTTATCCTTAGTTATCACATAATTGTATATACAGAGGTGTGGTTTAATGTTATGTATTTATCACAGTTTGTGTTTACGTTTATTACCTTTTGAATCATACAGTACAAATAAAGGATATGTTATCCTTAGTTCTCACATAGTTGTATAGACAGAGGTGTGGTTTAATGTTATGTATTAAATACAGTTGTGTTTACGTTTTTTACCTTTTGAATCAAACAGTACAAATGAAGGAAGGATTATGTTATCCTTAGTTATCACATAATTGTATATACAGAGGTGTGGTTTAAAGTTATGTATTAAATGCAGTTGTGTTTACGTTTTGTACCTTTTAAATCATACAGAACAAATGAAGGATATGTTATCCTTAGTTCTCAAATAACTGTATATACAGAGGTGTGGTTTAATGATATGTATTAAACACAGTTGTGTTTACGTTTTTTACCTTTTGAATCAAACAGTACAAATGAAGGAAGGATTATGTTATCCTTAGTTATCACATAATTGTATATACAGAGGTGTGGTTTAAAGTTATGTATTAAATGCAGTTGTGTTTACGTTTTGTACCTTTTGAATCATACAGAACAAATGAAGGATATGTTATCCTTAGTTCTCACATAATTGTATATACAGAGGTGTGGTTTAATGTTATGTATTAAACACAGTTGTGTTTACGTTTTTTACCTTTTGAATCATACAGTACAAATTAAGGATATGTTATCCTTCGTTATCACATAATTGTATATACAGAGGTGTGGTTTAAAGTTATTTATTAAACGCAGTTGTGTTTACGTTTTGTACCTTTTGAATCATACAGTACTAAAGAAGGATATGTTATCCTTAGTTCTCACATAATTGTATATACAGAGATGTGTTTTAATGTTATGTATTAAACACAGTTTGTGTTTACGTTTTATACATTTTTAACCATACAGTTAAAAAAAAGGATATGTTATTCTTAGTTATCACATACTTGTATATAAAGAGGTGTGGTTTAATGTTAGGTACTAAACACAGTATGTGTTTACGTTTTATACATTTTTAACTATACAGTACAAATAAAGGATATGTTATCCTTAGTTATCACATAATTGTATATACATGTATGTGGTTCAATGTTATGTATTAAACACAGTTTGTGTTTACGTTTTTTACCTTTTGAATCATACAGTACAAATGAAGGATATGTTATCCTTAGTTATCACATAAATGTATACACAGAGGTGTGGTTTAATGTTATGTATTAAACGCAGTTGTGTTTACGTTTTTTACCTTTTGAATCATACAGTACAAATGAAGGATATTTTATCCTTAGTTATCACATAAATGTATATACAGAGGTGTGGTTTAATGTTATGTATTAAACACAGTTTGTGTTTACGTTTATTACCTTTTGAATCATACAGTACAAATAAAGGATATGTTATCCTTAGTTCTCACTTATTTGTTTATACAGAGGTGTGGTTTAATGTTATGTATTAAACACAGTTTGTGTTTACGTTTTATACATTTTTAACCATACAGTTAAAATAAAGGATATGTTATTCTTAGTTATCACATACTTGTATATACAGAGGTGTGGTTTAATGTTATGTACTAAACACAGTATGTGTTTACGTTTTGTACATTTTTAACTATACAGTACAAATAAAGGATAGGTTATCCTTAGTTATCACATAATTGTATATACATGTATGTGGTTCAATGTTATGTATTAAACACAGTTTGTGTTTACGTGTTTTACCTTTTGAATCATACCGTACTCATGAAGGATATGTCATCCTTAGTTATCACATAATTGTATATAGAGAGGTGTGGTTTAATGTTATGTATTAAACGCAGTTGTGTTTACGTTTTTTACCTTTTGAATCATACAGTAAAAATGAAAGATATTTTATCCTTAGTTCTCACTTAATTGTATATACAGAGGTGTGGTTTAATGTTATGTTTTAAACACAGTTTGTATTTACGTTTTATACATTTTTAACCATACAGTACAAATAAAGGATATGTTATCCTTAGTTATCACATAATTGTATATACAGAGGTGTGGTTTAATGATATGTATTAAACACAGTTGTGTTTACGTTTTTTACCTTTTGAATCAAACAGTACAAATGAAGGAAGCATTATGTTATCCTTAGTTATCACATAATTATATATACAGAGGTGTGGTTTAAAGTTATGTATTAAATGCAGTTGTGTTTACGTTTTGTACCTTTTGAATCATACAGTACAAATGAAGGATATGTTATCCTTAGTTCTCACATAATTGTATATACAGATGTGTGGTTTAATGATATGTATTAAACACAGTTGTGTTTACGTTTTTTACCTTTTGAATCATACAGTACAAATTAAGGATATGTTATCCTTAGCTATCACATAATTGTATATACAGAGGTGTGGTTTAAAGTTATTTATTAAACGCAGTTATGTTTACGTTTTGTACCTTTTGAATCATACAGTACTAAAGAAGGATATGTTATCCTTAGTTCTCACATAATTGTATATACAGAGGTGTGATTTAATGTTATGTATTAAACACAGTTTGTGTTTACGTGTTTTACCTTTTGAATCATACAGTACAAATGAAGGATATGTTATCCTTAGTTCTCACGTAATTGTATATACATAGGTGTGGTTTAATGATATGTATTAAACGCAATTGTGTTTACGTTTTATACCTTTTGAATCATACAGTACAAATCAAGGATATGTTATCCTTAGTTCTCACGTAATTGTATATACAGAGGTGTGGTTTAATGATATGTATTAAACGCAATTGTGTTTACGTTTTATACTTTTTGAATCATACAGTACAAATGAAGGATATGTTATCCTTAGTTTCACATAATTGTACATACAGAGGTGTGGTTTAATGATATGTATTAAACGCAATTGTGTTTACGTTTTATATCTTTTGAATCATACAGTACAAATGAAGGATATGTTTTCCTTAGTTTCACATAATTGTACATACAGAGGTGTGGTTTAATGTTATGTATTAAACGCAGTTGTGTTTACGTTTTTTACCTTTTGAATCATACAGAAAAAATGAAAGATATGTTATCCTTAGTTCTCACTTAATTGCATATACAGAGGTGTGGTTTAATGTTATGTATTAAACACAGTTTGTGTTTACGTTTTTTACCTTTTGAATCATACAGAAAAAATGAAAGATATGTTATCCTTAGTTCTCACTTAATTGTATATACAGAGGTGTGGTTTAATGATATGTATTAAACGCAGTTGTGTTTACGTTTTATACCTTTTGAATCATACAGTACAAATGAAGGATATGTTATCCTTAGTTCTCACGTAATTGTATATACAGAGGTGTGGTTTAATGATATGTATTAAACGCAATTGTGTTTACGTTTTATACCTTTTGAATCTTACAGTACAAATGAAGGATATGTTATCCTTAGTTCTCACATAATTGTATATACAGAGGTGTGGTTTAATGATATGTATTAAACGCAATTTTGTTTACGTTTTATATCTTTTGAATCATACAGTACAAATGAAGGATATGTTATCCTTAGTTTCACATAATTGTACATACAGAGGTGTGGTTTAATGTTATGTTTTAAACGCAGTTGTGTTTACGTTTTTTACCTTTTGAATCATACAGAAAAAATGAAAGATATGTTATCCTTAGTTCTCACTTAATTGTATATACAGAGGTGTGGTTTAATGTTATGTATTAAACACAGTTTGTGTTTACGTTTTTTACCTTTTGAATCATACAGAAAAAATGAAAGATATGTTATCCTTAGTTCTCACTTAATTGTATATACAGAGCTGTGGTTTAATGTTATGTATTAAACACAGTTTGTGTTTACGTTTTATACATGTCTAACCATACAGTACAAATAAGGATATGTTATCCTTAGTTGTCACTTAATTGTATATACAGAGGTGTGGTTTCATGTTATGTATTAAACACAGTTTGTGTTTACGTTTTATACATTTTTAACCATACAGTACAAATAAAGGATATGTTATCCTTAGTTATCACATAATTGTATATACATGTATGTGGTTCAATGTTATGTATTAAAGAGGCTCTACCTATATCTTTTTGTCCACCAATTGATATAAACTTTACTTAATTATAAAGAGGACTATGAAAAAGGTAAATGGCAATAATTTCACCCAATGTAATATGCGTTTTGCTGGGGAGAAACAGGATTGAAAAGATCGGATTTTTGAAATTGTATTCGTAATTGTTTTAGACAAGCCGATTGCGGAGATTTTCCGATCTTATTCCTTTACAATCGGAACTACCTCGTCTGATTAGCGAAGAGTTCGGATCGATTCGTTTGCTATCGGAACTGCGCCGAATAGTTTGTAATCGCATTGCGCATGTCCGAGAAAATCGTAAAAACTCGTAGTTCTCCGGCAGGAATAAACGGCTGGGCAGCATTTTATTCAAGATATTGTTTTGATCATAATTAATAATTTACAGAACTGGAATACAAACCATGTTTCTTCTTAGAATACTCATAAAATAGCTGTGTATACATATAAATGCAGTAATATTGAGTATTTAATATTTTACATTAAAAATCGCGTAGATATAGGTAGTGCCTCTTTAAACGCAGTTGTGTTTACGTTTTTTACCTTTTGAATCATACAGTACAAATGAAGGATATGTTATCCTTAGTTCTCACATAATTGTATATACAGAGGTGTGGTTTAATGCTATGTATTAAACACAGTTGTGTTTACGTTTTTTACCTTTTGAATCAAACAGTACAAATGAAGGAAGGATTTTGTTATCCTTAGTTATCACATAATTGTATATACAGAGGTGTGGTTTAAAGTTATGTATTAAATGCAGTTGTGTTTACGTTTTGTACTTTTTGAATCATACAGTACAAATTAAGGATATGTTATCCTTAGCTATCACATAATTGTATATACAGAGGTGTGGTTTAAATGTTATTTATTAAACGCAGTTGTGTTTACGTTTTGTACCTTTTGAATCATACAGTACTAAAGAAGGATATGTTATCCTTAGTTCTCACATAATTGTATATACAGAGGTGTGGTTTAAAGTTATGTATTAAATGCAGTTGTGTTTACGTTTTGTACCTTTTGAATCATACAGAACAAATGAAGGATATGTTATCCTTAGTTCTCACATAATTGTATATACAGAGGTGTGGTTTAATGTTATGTATTAAACACAGTTGTGTTTACGTTTTTTACCTTTTGAATCATACAGTACAAATTAAGGATATGTTATCCTTAGTTATCACATAATTGTATATACAGAGGTGTGGTTTAAAGTTATTTATTAAACGCAGTTGTGTTTACGTTTTGTACCTTTTGAATCATACAGTACTAAAGAAGGATATGTTATCCTTAGTTCTCACATAATTGTATATACAGAGGTGTGTTTTAATGTTATGTATTAAACACAGTTTGTGTTTACGTTTTATACATTTTTAACCATACAGTTAAAATAAAGGATATGTTATTCTTAGTTATCACATACTTGTATATACAGAGGTGTGGTTTAATGTTATGTACTAAACACAGTATGTGTTTACGTTTTATACATTTTTAACTATACAGTACAAATAAAGGATATGTTATCCTTAGTTATCACATAATTGTATATACAGAGGTGTGGTTTAATGTTATGTATTAAACACAGTTGTGTTTACGTTTTTTACCTTTTGAATCATACAGTACAAATGAAGGATATGTTATCCTTAGTTCTCACTTAATTGTATATACAGAGGTGTGGTTTAATGTTATGTATTAAACACAGTTTGTGTTTACGTTTATTACCTTTTGTATCATACAGTACAAATGAAGGATATGTTATCCTTAGTTCTCACTTAATTGTATATACAGAGGTGTGGTTTAATGTTATGTATTAAACATAGTTTGTGTTTACGTTTATTACCTTTTGAATCATACAGTACAAATAAAGGATATGTTATCCTTAGTTCTCACATAATTGTATATACATGTATGTGGTTCAATTTTATGTATTAAACGCAGTTTGTGTTTACGTTTTTTATCTTTTGAATCATACAGTACAAATGAAGGATATGTTATCCTTAGTTCTCTTATAATTGTATATACAAAGGTGTGGTTTAATGTTATGTATTAAACAAAGTTTGTGTTTACGTTTTTTACCTTTTGAATCATACAGTACAAATAAAGGATATGTTATCCTTAGTTCTCGCATAATAGTATATACAGAGTTGTGGTTTAATGTTATGTATTAAACGCAGTTTGTGTTTATGTTTTTTACCTTTTGAATCATACAGTAAAAATGAAGGATATGTTATCCTTAGTTATCACATAATTGTATTTACATGTGTGTGGTTCAATGTTATGTATTAAACGCAGTTGTGTTTACGTTTTTTACCTTTTGAATCATACAGTACAAATAAAGGATATGTTATCCTTAGTTCTCACGTAATTGTATATACAGAGGTGTGGTTTAATGTTATGTATTAAACGCAGTTTGTGTTTACGCTTTTTATCTTTTGAATCACACAGTACAAATAAAGGATATGTTATCCTTAGTTCTCACATAAATGTATATACAGAGGTGTGGTTTAATGTTATGTATTAAACGCAGTTTGTGTTTATGTTTTTTACCTTTTGAATCATACAGTAAAAATAAAGGATATGTTATCCTTAGTTCTCACATAATAGTAGATACAGAGATGTGGTTCAATTTTATGTATTAAACGCAGTTTGTGTTTACGTTTTTTATCTTTTGAATCATACAGTACAAATGAAGGATATGTTATCCTTAGTTCCCACATAATTGTATATACATGTGTGTGGTTCAATGTTATGTATTAAACACAGTTGTGTTTACGTTTTTTACCTTTTGAATCATACAGTACAAATTAAGGATATGTTATCCTTAGTTATCACATAATTGTATATACAGAGGTGTGGTTTAAAGTTATTTATTAAACGCAGTTGTGTTTACGTTTTGTACCTTTTGAATCATACAGTACTAAAGAAGGATATGTTATCCTTAGTTCTCACATAATTGTATATACAGAGGTGTGTTTTAATGTTATGTATTAAACACAGTTTGTGTTTACGTTTTATACATTTTTAACCATACAGTTAAAATAAAGGATATGTTATTCTTAGTTATCACATACTTGTATATACAGAGGTGTGGTTTAATGTTATGTACTAAACACAGTATGTGTTTACGTTTTATACATTTTTAACTATACAGTACAAATAAAGGATATGTTATCCTTAGTTATCACATAATTGTATATACAGAGGTGTGGTTTAATGTTATGTATTAAACGCAGTTGTGTTTACGTTTTTTACCTTTTGAATCACACAGTACAAATAAAGGATATGTTATCCTTTGTTCTCACATAATTGTATATACAGAGGTGTGGTTTTATGTTATGTATTAAACACAGTTTGTGTTTACGTTTTTTACCTTTTGAATCATACAGTAAAAATAAAGGATATGTTATCCTTAGTTCTCACATAATTGTATATACAGAGGTGTGGTTTAATGTTATGTATTAAACACAGTTTGTGTTTACGTTTTTTACCTTTTGAATCATACAGTACAAATAAAGGATATGTTATCCTTAATTCTCACATAATTGTATATACAGAGGTGTGGTTTAATAGTTTGTATTAAACACAGTTTATGTTTACGTTTTTTACCTTTTGAATCATTAAGTAAAAATAGAGGATATGTTATCCTTAGTTATCACATAATAGTAGATACAGAGTTGTGGTTTAATGTTATGTATTAACACAGTTTGTGTTTACGTTTTTTACCTTTTGAATCATACAGTACAAATAAAGGATATGTTATCCTTAGTTCTCACATAATTGTATATACAGAGGTGTGGTTTAATGTTATGTATTAACACAGTTTGTGTTTACGTTTTATACCTTTTGAATCATACAGTAAAAATAAAGGATATGTTATCCTTAGTTCTCACATAATTATATATACAGAGGTGTGGTTTAATGTTATGTATTGAACACAGTTTTTGTTTACGTTTTTTACCTTTTGAATGATACAGTACAAATGAAGGATATGTTATCCTTAGTTCTCACATAATTGTATATACAGAGGTGTGGTTTAATGTTATGTATTAAACGCAATTGTGTTTATGTTTTTTACCTTTTGAATCATACAGTACAAATGAAGGATATGTTATCCTTAGTTCTCACATAATTGTATATACAGAGGTGTGGTTTAATGTTATGTATTAAACACAGTTTGTGTTTATGTTTTTTACCTTTTGAATCATACAGTACAAATGAAGGATATGTTATCCTTAGTTATCACTTAATTGTATATACATGTATGTGGTTCAATGTTATTTATTAAACGCAGTTGTGTTTACGTTTTTTACCTTTTAGATCATACAGTAAAAATGAGGATATGTTATCCTTAGTTCTCACATATGTGTATATACAGAGGTGTGGTTTACTGTTATGTATTAAACGCAGTTGTGTTTACGTTTTTTACCTTTTGAATCATACAGTACAAATGAAGGATATGTTATCCTTAGTTCTCACATAGTTGTATATACAGAGGTGTGGTTTAATGTTATGTATTAAACACAGTTTGTGTTTACGTTTGTTACCTTTTGAATCATACATTACTCATGAAGGATATGTCATCCTTAGTTCTCACTTAATTGTATATACAGAGGTGTGGTTTAATGTTATGTATTAAACACAGTTTGTGTTTACGTTTTTCACCTTTTAAATCGTATAGTACAAATGAAGGATATGTTATCCTTAGTTAACACATAATTGTATATACATGTATGTGGTTCAATGTTATGTATTAAACACAGTTTGTGTTTACGTTTTATACATTTTTAAACATACAGTTAAAATAAAGGATATGTTATTCTTAGTTATCACATAATTGTATATACCTTTGTGCGATGTTCAATATATTTGTATTAAACACAGTTTGTGTTTACGTTTAATACAATTGGACCCATACAGTTAAAAATAAAGGATATATTATCCTTATTTATCACATGTTTGACATCACATATTTGATTAAGTGTTATGTATATTTAATTTTATGTATTAACCACAATTAGTGTTTACGTGTTTATTCATTTAGAAACATTAAACATGTATATATTAGGATATGTTATTCTTTACTATCATGCTATTGTTGAGCATGGTTGTAAATCGATGGTTTTAGCGACTGGTGTTAGTAACTGCTGAGCAGGATTAATGCAAACTTCAAGGCACTAATAGTTTAATTTAAGTATATAATGCAAGTCAATGAGTGTTCCGATTATGTGACAATTTAAATCTGCCAGAATTTTAATATTGATAAAAGTTGAAATAATTTCTAAAGACTCCAACATCGGAGAACAAACACCAGAGTTATGGCTATTGATTTCATTAAGAAAAAAGCTACATTATGTCTTGTCAACAGTCTAACACCTTGATTTTGCATCCATTCATTACCAAACTTGGTCAGTCTTAATATCGATAAATCTCGGACAACTTCGAAAACAATTTTTATCGGAAAATAAGCACTAGAGTCATGGCTCTTGATTTATTGAAACGTGCTATATTTGTGTTTGTTAATTAGTAGCTTCTTCATGTTTTATCTGATCTTTATAACATATGTTCAAAATGCTAATGTCAACAAACGCTTGGTAAAGTTTGAAGACTAGCGATAGCAGATTCACACCTATCCGTAACGACCGCCCCACCCCACTCGCCCCTTCACCCATATTTATTTCTTAAACATTTTATTTTATAATTTATTTTGGTCATAGAGAAAAGCTTGGATAAAATCGACAACTATCCATGCCGGACTGAAACTGCAGTGTTAGAATCCTTGAATTATTTAAAAATGCTAAACTTTGCTTTATTAAAACTTTACTGGCTTGGGGTCCAAAGGTCAAAGGTCAAGGTCACTGTGACATTTTTATGACTGTTGCTTTCCGCTTATTTAGAATGGATTGATTTTATATTTGAAATGTAGTTATATCTTGATGAGACGAATGACTCCATTGTTTTTGGGGTCAACGGTTAAGGTCACTGTCACCATTTTTGAAAATTAATTTCCTCCCAACTGAAAGAGAAGGATTTCATGAATTGAGTTTGTATTTACTTTGTAGTTATATCTTGGTAAGACGTAGATCGTTATTGATTTAGATGTCAGTAGGTCAAGGACAATGTCCCTGTGATTTGATTATGAAAAAATAGATAAAATAGTTTCTGCTCGATAACGCGTGAAAGATTCCGCTCGCCGGCTTCACTGTATAACTTGTTTGTCCCTGGTGAAAGGAACTCGGCGAATTCTTGGATTGGTCCAACCAGACGGTCACCCACAAACATTATGTAGTCAAACTAATTCCATTCCACTGATCCTCATGAGTCTAAGCCATCACTTCACTTACAAGACTTGTCGGAGACTATTATAATAACCTGATAACCTAACAAAAAAAACATCGCCCTATAACACGCGTTAACATGTTCGGATGTGCTAATAGACGGACGGGCGTGTTATAGGGCGATGTTTTTTTTTTGTTGTTGTTGGGTTGATTTTTGGTTCTTTTTTTGTTGGAAAAGGGAGAATTGTTTTATATATTTATTTATTTATTTATTTATTTGGTGGAGGGTGAAGGAGATTGAAGATGGAGTAATTACGGTGGGCAATGGATGTGTTGTCACCACAGAAATGTACACTTTGAGAAAATAATGCAAGTAAACAGAAACATATATAGAGGTACATACACTGTCTAATAGTCGAAACCGTGTAAGACTTTTTTGGAAACCGTGTAGACAGAACAAAATGGCGGCCAGCAAAGCATGCGTGAGGTATGTACATTGAAAATCAACCTCTTCCGTTGTATATTTTGTTTATTTCGATCACTCAATGTATCAGACATGCTCCTAAATGCTCGATGCTTAAACACATACCCGTCTAATACCCATGCTAAACGTTTAATACCCGTAATCGGCGTTCAAAGTTGACAGAATTCAGTTTTCAAAATTTGAAGCGGTGACCAATCACCGTTTTTGACCATACGTTAGTTTCTAGCTGGATTTGTGTCCAGTTTGGAGTCAAAATATTTCATATATATATCCATTAGAATGCAAGTAACCGCATCATGCCCCCATCGAAAGTCCGTTAATGGAGATATATGAGTTTGAAAAAAATGTGTGGTAAACCGTGAAAACAACGGTGTTTTTGTTGTGGAAACTGTGTAGACACGGCAAGATTGGGAGCAAAAGTTAACCGGGTAGACAGTGAAAAGGTTAACCGTGTAGACTACACTATTTACAAGGCTAACAACACGTAACACTGAAAATCACCGCACTGTATTACTGGGATTATTTTAAGTAGATTTACTTGGGGAATGGTTTTAAAGAAAATAATAAAATCTAAAACACTGTAGAGACCCTTACATGAAAAACTACATGAACCAAGTCGTATCATAGCATGTTATCCAACTCATTTATTAAGGTCACTAAAACACAGTCCACGAATTTAAGATTATGTGAATCATACAGGGGGTTGCACACAGGCTGCCATTACGATAGTATAGCCTACAAGGATAGAGAGAAGAATAGATATTGTTATAGTATATTTATATAGTAAAGGGAAGGCCAGAATAATAATACACACTCGTTTTCCCGTATTTTTTTTAATTCCGTGCGTAAATTTCGTTCAGCGATCGTGTCAGCGTGTCAAATAGGCTACAAAGGTTTACACAGAAAACACAGAGTCACGTCACATAATGATTACACTACTTGCTCACGCGACCGAAAAGGATTATAGCTTACCGTTGTTTTAAACTGTTTCAAGCTATGATAGTTTACAAAACTACGCCAGATTATTAGCTATACATCTACATCTATATCTACATCTACATGTGTACGTTAAACTTTGACCATACCTCAACGGAAATGGCTTCACTAGTAATGCTAAAAGATGAAATAAAAGAGAGGATAGATAGATAGAAGTAAAATAAAGAAAGAAATAAGGCATAATACACGGACCATAAAGAGAGTTTAACACATTTATAACAAATTCAATGATATAGAACCACCTGTGGATGAAATACCCTCTGACCCTAAAAATCTTTTTTGATTTTTTTGTGTATGGCTTTTTAGACACAGTCAGATGAAATATCAAAATCGTAAAAAGGACCGGTAAGGTCAGAGAAGGCTCGGATAACTTATGACCATTCATTTTCTTAATTAGACAATTTCAAATTCAATGGCTTTCATTTAAATCAAATTTCGCACTGGTCTATACTGTCACTGCTGAGCTTGCAGTAATAGCAACAATGTGTTTCCTCCATTTTCAGCTGATCAACTGAAATGTATATTGAAAGTATTTTACATTTATAAGTGAAAGTAGACTTCAAGTCAAAGACCATTACCCTGTATCACCTTTAAATGTGAGTTTTGATCAAATAAAAATATCACAGACATCGGATAATCTAACTAATTGCTTTTAGTTCCTTTAAAATCATTCACGTATCCGTTTATTTGTTGTATGAAATAAATAGGCAGTGGTGTTTAAAATAATTTCCAGTAATACAGTGCGGTGAGGTTCAGCTTACGTTTGTAAATAGTGTAGTCTACACGGTTAACTTTTTTCACTGTCTAACCTGTTAACTTCTGCTCTCAATCTTGCCGTGTCTACACAGTTTCTACAACAAAAACACCATTGTCTACACGATTTACCACGCATCTTTTTCAAACTCAAATATCTCCATCTACGGACTTTCGATGGGTGCATGATGCGGTTACTTGCATTCTAATGGATATATATCACATATTTTAACTCCGAACTGGACACAAATCCGGCTAGAAACGAATTTATGGTCAAAAACGGTGATAGGTCACCGCTTCAAATTTTGAAAACTGAATTCTATCAGCTTTGAACCCTGATTACGGGCATTGAACGTTTAGCATGGGCATAAGACAGGTATGTGTTTAAGCATCGAGCTTTTAGGAGCATGTCTGTTACACAGATCGATCGAAATAATCAAAATATACAAAGGAAGAGGTTGATTTTCAATGTACATACCTCTCGCGTGCTTTGCTGGCCGCCATCTTGTTCTGTCTACACGGTTTCCAAAAACGTCTACACGGTTTCGACTATTAGACAGTGACATAGGATATGAAATTAACTATATGATCAGTAACAGCTCGGACGGTATTTAACAAATATGATTGCACATTTCGTAAGCGCGGTTATTTTGTCAGCCCATGATGCATTTGAGCCTAAATTACTGACGCACCCATCTAGATATTGATATCGGGAAGCTCGTGCATGACTAACCTTGAATTAGGATAAGAAATGTAAGAGATATCATATGCGAGTTCATGATTTGTTTGAGGCCAGATTACATATCACATTTTGGGTTCCCAGGTATTATAGAAAAGAAAAAACTAATTGTTGATGTACCTCTTTAGATTGTAATACAATGAAGTTTATGCCCAACTATGGTTGAACTGGGACACGAAATGTAAGAGCAATATACATGTCAACACAGCTCTCATTTTCGGGATAAATAATGTGTCTATGCATTCGATGTAAACAATTAATCTTACATCAGAATTTGCAGCAACTCTGCAGTACAGTAAGCTGGATGTGTGGGTCAGAAATGTTCATTCCTATTGACGCCATACGATCTATTTGATTTGTTGGGCCGTAAAACCCAGTTCAACTCAACAAAAGTTCTTTTATAGCTCGCCTGAGACGTCAGAAATGTTGCATTTACTATCTAACATGGTTTATTAAAATGCTCTATGTTGATTGGTAATTGGGGAGTTCTTAAAAAAGCTATACAATGGCGTCATGTACGTCAACTGTTAAGACGGTATTTTAAACGCCAGAAAGCACGTTAACCGCACACTGATCAACCGGCTGCAGCGAAGTCAATATGGTTGCAGAGAAGTCAGATTGGCGAAATTGTTGGAAGTTAGTATTTTTGCTTTCTGTTGCGCATTTTGCTAAAATGTTTGGAAAATGATTATGCAGGTTTGAAAAGGAATGACAGAGGCTATCACTTTAAAAATCCGGTAATAAAACGACGTTAGTGCGTATAGCACCCTGTATAAATGTCCAAAGATGTGTAAAAACAATGAACTTTTCTGAATAAACACAAATAACGAACTGATATTCGCAATTGTAATTCAATGTAAAACGCTTGTCAAGATCATCAATCCTTTCTGTATCACTGTACAAAGTACCTCATTGAAAATAATGAAAATGTTCCGAGTTAAAGCATTTTAAAGTCGAAACAGTAAAAAAAAAATAGCGAACCGAAACGGGGAAGTCAGAGTGAACATTTCATATGCGAACAGGAAGGTTAAATTGCTCTAAGCAATTATTTTGCGTTTTGACGATTGCTAGGGTAATCATTGTACATTTTGGATTGAAACTTACTTGTAATTACCTATATATGTTTTCAGTGCACGCATTTAATAAACATTGTGTTATCTTTTGATATATTGGACATATATGTATTGTGGTAAATAGTAAAGGCAATGCAACCTCAATTGTCAAGATATGAAGACTAAATTTAAATATATTGTGTGTGTTTTATGCTCACGTAGGGTGGGCATGCCGTCCGTCCTTCCGTCCGTCACACATTTCGTGTCCGGTCAATAACTCTGACATTTATGGAGGAATTTTCACGTGCAAAATCCAGGTCTGTAGCTTCAAGGTCAAGGTCACCCGTAGACGTCAAATCATGTCATATGGCCCTATATTTGATTTTAAGTCAGGCCAAATAAAAAATACCTATGTTTCCGGTGGCCCGATCGACCCTATTTTAAAGGGGCCGACCCTAAAACGTTTTAAACATTTTTTTCTGAACAATGATTTATCATATAGCTTACATCATGGAAGTGAAACATAACACCATTATATATTTTCTGTAATCCACTGGGCACTGATATTATATGCAAATTATTGCCAAATTGTAGAGCAAAAGTGGAAAATATTTAGGAAACCATATGATTTACCTGGAATGTCATGACACATTTAGAGTTTAATGTTTTTCTTTCAGGTAAACAATGCGATGCTTATTAACTAATTAGTAAAATGCATGTTAAACAAAGGTATTCTGGTTTAAAGTGTCATATTATTTGTAACAGGAATGCGTAATTTAACTGGGTCGGTATTATATCTTGGAAAACTGACAACATCACAGAGAAACTTTCAGTTGTATCATCAACTTGTATGACGTTTATGAGATAAATAGAATCTTACAATATCTTGCTAAAAAAAATTAAAAATAAATGCCTATCGACCTACCCTATTTTTTTTAGAGCATGCACTGGGAAACACACCTATTTTTTTTGGTCTCATGTAGGTCGTGTCCTATCTATAACTGTCATCCATTTTTTCATATATCCTGGCACAAAAAGACGACGTGTTGTGCGCAAAATCCAAGTCCGTACCTTCAATGTCAAGGTCACACCACCCCATGCTCGCCCACAATTGTTTTTTTGTATTTTCATCAATATAATATATATTATACATATACGCCCCCACCCCCACACACACAAGGGTCACCAACCCATGCCCCCACCCCCGCCTGCACTGACATTCATACTTTATACTGCCAATATACTAGTATACTGGTGCGGGATCTTGGAAATCTCTAAAAGTATGTCTGAAATATGTCGCGTTTTGCACGGTGATAACTTGACTTTCATAATCAAGATCATCAAAGTCGTAAATGGACCGCGAAACTTACCAAGATCCATCCATACCTTCGAGGGCTTAAAAAACACACCCCAACTGTTCAAAAAAAAATGAATTTAATCTTCATACAAGATACAAGATACAAGATACAAGAAGATTTATTTTAAGTCGGTTTTCACAAACAAATTATAACATTAGCTCAATGAGCTATTTTCCGACAAAACATTTGTAAACATAAAAACATATAATATAGCAGCTAAAACAGAAAGAGCATGGGGTTAAAATTATATATATATTCTATGATATTTAAAACATACAATTTGGACTCATAATATTATTAGTATCACAATAGCCCAGGTAAAAATATGATTAGACACAGATAAACACAATCAAGAACAGGATTTACATTTAAGCATATTTTTAGCACATTTAAGCATACACACATTTAAAATAATTATTCTAATCGCACATGCATAATACATAGCATATGTCAACAAATAGAGCATAAGTACCTATACAGTTTTACATCTAGCACACGACTGCCACCTTAATTAAACTAGAACATTTACTAAAAATAATCCTTTAAAACAATTTACAACCATAACAAAAGCACGTTTAAAACACTCATATTATTTGTATAAAGTATGTTAACAATATGTTTGGTATTAAGAATATGAAAAATATGAAACAATAAGCAATACACATACATATAAGCTTAATGAGACACTAAATAAAACTAAACAGGATATATTAAGACATAATCATGCAGACACATAAACAAAAATTCAAAAAAAAAATTCACAAAAACACAAAGAGAGCAAGCAAACAAGCATATAATTTATCCCACGGTTGGCCAACATACGAGCTAGACCACCATGAGACAAAACCATGCGTTTTTAAAGAACAACCAAAGCAATATTAGGTACACTTACATATCATGATATTGAGGTAATCCGAACCTTCTCTGTCGATAAAAGCCTTTTTTATTTTATTTTTTTATTTGTGTGTTTTTTTAGGGTCAGATAAACTCCTATAGTGAAAACCGGGGGATTACTAAAAACACACAGTCATGCACTTTCAACGATGTTTGCTGCGTCGGGTCGACTTTTTACGATAATTTAGCTTAACAGATCGATCAATTAATGTTGATTATATCAAGCTGCAGTGATAAAACTGCACCTTTATCGATTATAGTGACACAATAAAACATTTTTGTTCTGAATTAACTTTTATTTATTATATCCCCTATATTATCATGTTGCATTTTAATTAAATTCCCGTGATATTCTCGCGCGAGGTGATCCCCTCATCAAATGAGTCCACTATCAACTGACAACTGGAGTGGAACGAACTCTTTTCGGAACATACGTAGAGTCTAAACTTTAAAGATAAACAATTGCATGTTGTTCAGAGAATTGCGAGTGCCAAAAGGAAAAGTTGACCTGAATAATAACAAATGTTGGAAATTTAATATTTTTTAACTTCGTCTGAAAAGGTTGACCGTTACAACTTTATTAAGATTAATATAACAGGCCTGCTAAATCTCCGGATAAAATCCGGATTTTTCAGTCATTCTCCGGATCTCCGGATTTAAGTGTACAATCTCCGGATTTTCCCTCAAAACAAAATGTTCATGATTTACTGTCACAGTTAATCAGATATTTCCCGAATTGGTCGTGTTTCGCTCCCTAGTCAGAGGAGTATTTACAAGTGTCGAATCAGTGGGGGTCATCCATATCCATGTATGGACTGAAAATACAATTAACACCTAAGGACATAATTAATTCCTTCAGTGACATGCGCAATAGCAACAATATGTATGTTGCTTCTTTAATTGGTCAACCTAACTGAAATAGCAAGTGTGAGGAACTAGCAACTCCTTTTGTGTGGTACCACTATAACAGATGTTGCTGTGTACGATGATTATAATTTGTATAAAAATTGACATTTGTATTTGCATTTCGTATGCATCTGTTTAGAAAAGTAATTGCACTTCCTAAAAAAAGAGAAAAAAAAAAAGAAGAAAAAGGTTGTGGTAAAATTAAAGCATCTTTCTATATATTACTATATATGCTGATCTATTATTTTCTATAACTATCAAACAATGCATCAACTAGTATTTATACCACAAAAGCTTAAATACACACTATGCATCGTGTAATACCCGAGGATATACACAGCATATGTTAGTTATTGTGGTATAAATACAATAGAGCATGAGTTTTGCTCGTGCATTATCTCCCCGTACACGTGCAAAACTCATGCTCTATTAAATACTAATTGCATTAATAATTTCAATTTGCACTTTAAAAAAAAAAGTGCGAAAATGAAGTCTCGCGCTCCAAATTTCAATTTAAAAATGTTCTTTGTGCGCTTTAAATCTTAAATTTTAAAAATCTCAGGATTTTGTGTTAACAAGTTTTGGCAGGGCTGATATAACACATATTTTGGTTCAAATAGGTAAATAAATATATTGATAATCGCTTTAGATACTTGAAATGTTAATTCAATGCATACTTTTTCTAGACGAAAACTATTGCGTATATATAATAGTATATTAGTCTAATTAAAGCAGGCTCCCAATAAATGCCAACCTCCGCGCAGGGATATCCCTGCCACCACACAAATCACGTGGCGATAGCTGAGGCCATGCGATTACATAAAATGGCGATAGACTAGGTAATGCTTTGTACAGCAAACTCTTGCCGTAACCAACAGGCAATTGACAATAACATCGATCATCACCTTCGAGAAGATGTTGAAAACATTCAACCTGGTTTGGCTTCGGTGTAATCTCTTTATTAAATTTACGCACAGCTTCCGTAATGTTCTCAACGGAATACATGTTTGTTTGTTTACAAGTACTGTAACTTAGTAACCGATGTGCATGTTCGCTAAAAAAAATTATATATAAATAAATTATTTTTGTATCCAGATACCTTTTTTTCACACTATTTTCCTATATTATGAACAAAGCAAGTTGAAATATTGGCCTGACAAATATTTAACCAAAAAATTAAACTTAACTGTATTTCAGCTATAAATCACAGGCAGACGGCGCGTAAGCCCACCCCGCCCACACCCTACACTCCTCTACTACCCCCCCCCCCCCCACCCCCCACCCCCACCCACCCCACTCTCTACTACACCCATTCCCACCTGTTTCTCTACTACCCCACTTAAATATGTTTTCAATGATATACTGTAAACTGTTCTACTTGGTTTTCAATGTGACCGTTTCTGAAAGAACTCGATTGCAGCGTCTGTGATTACTCCTGGAAGTTCTTTGTACCGGTGAGTGTTGTTAAACGGTTTTCTTTCAACGATCACGTTGCATTTTTATGCGAAAGTCGTCGAAGAAACATATTTCCCTATACCGTACCATGTACATAGAAAATGCATTGGTTAGGT
The DNA here is from genome assembly GCA_037043455.1 of Cyrtodaria siliqua. Lineage (NCBI taxonomy): Eukaryota > Metazoa > Mollusca > Bivalvia > Adapedonta > Hiatellidae > Cyrtodaria > Cyrtodaria siliqua. Next base: position 39,392 of record JAWPHD010008683.1, on the reverse strand, counting down.
CATATCGTAGTCGACCTGCTTTCAAACGACTGTGACGTTTCGCTAATGCGATATAAAGGACACATTGAAGAAATCAGTGTTGTGGCTTTTTGTTACAAATAGCCACAATAACATGTACCTGATTGATTCGAATCGGAATGACGATGCTATGACCAAAAATACAAGCACAGCAAGGCTTTAAGCGATGTCTATAGTTGTTTTTTATTAAAGAGTCCAGTACCTTTATATTGTATAGAGAGAATGTAAAAAACAAAAAACATTTTTTCATTGAAAAGCAAGTAGAACAGTTTACAGTATGTCATTGAAAACATATTTAAGGGCGTAGTAGAGAAACAGGTGGGAAGGGGGGTAGTAGAGGGGGGTAGGGTGTGGGCGGGAAGGGGTACGCGCCGGCTGCCTGTGCTATAAATGTGTGTGGTGGCAGTGATTACTGTAACAGAAAGGGGATGTAACCACAGCCGGGAGTTTGGTAAATGCATTCGCAACAGCTCGTACACCACTTCGCAGCATTCGCAACATCTCGTACACTACTTCGCAGCATGACTCGAATGTAATATTGGTTACGTCATACTAACGTCACGCGTGTCAGATTCCCGCCAAAACGAGTTTCCATTCAAAATCAAAGTTATCTTCAACATTTTGCGATGTCATTTAGCCGATTGCTCCATCTATCGTATATTTACGTGAAAGCAGTGATAAAACCTTTATCTGCATTGTAAATAACAAACACTCAACGCAAATTACACACCAACACGTGTGGGTAGCGGCTGTATTGTTTAGCAACAGTGCACTATTTTCTGTGCCGTTTGCCTTCCGGCTAACATAATGTAAAGATTTTGAACCAATCTCCACGCAGAGTTATCGTTCCTTGCACTCACACATATCAAATGAGGAACGAGTGTACTCTAGGTAGAGATTGATTTTGAACATACCGAAGCGCCGTAATACACACGAGGCGGGATCCCGAAGAATGACGGGATTGGCCGAGCGTTCACGATTGTAATACAATCGTGCAAACTCGCTCATTTCCGTAGATCATCGGAAATAATGCTCGTGGGTATTTCCAAGAATACACGTCGATTTGATGGGTTTGGAAGATTTGCCCCGGCAAAGTACCGTGTAAACCGTAACAAAATATAGACCCGGAAATGAATTGATTTTAAACATATTTGTATTTAATATTTATTAAATGTAATACTTTTGAAATAAGTCTTATCATTTTATAATCAGTTCAAGTTAAAATAGTTAAATATAAAAATATTTTGTAATTAATTGCGTATTTTTTTGTTTACATAAAAGACGAAGTAGCAAATCGTAAATGCTCGGCCAATCCCGTCATTCTTCGGGATGAAGGAGCACCATGACGATTCAGTGGGCGCCGCCATTGTTTATACCACGTGACTGACCCCATGCGATCGAAAAATAGTATCTATGATGGTGTCTATTTCTTTCCGAGATTATTTTTGTAAAAAATGGTTGAGGCAGTTCCGATTGGATTGTAATAAACTCTAGCCTGGTTCCCTGCCTCCCACAATGCTTTGCACAGAACTGTGCAAAGCCTTTGCAAAGTACTGTGCAAAGCATTGTGGGAGGCCAATACTCTACAAAGCATTGTGGGAGGCCAGGAAACCAGGCTAACAATTCTCAAGTTTTTGCGTCTGTGTGATCAAGATCGATTCAGGACGTTTCGGCACCAAACCATTTCGACACCTAGACGAATCGGCACCTAGACGTTTCGGCATCAAACCATTTCGGCATCTATTTTAATTTTTACCCTAGACGTTTCGGCACCCATTTATATTTGAGTATTATAGAGGCTGAAACCCCTTCCCCCCCCCCCCCCTTTTGGTACGCAGTATTCATGGTGTTTTAGGCGGTATTCAGTACGCACGAGCCTGGTACGCAGTACTCGCACAACACACTATTTAGTATTTAGTACTCACAATGTATTTTTAAAACCAAATATTTATCATTTGAATGTAAAATAAAATCATAAAATGTAAATAAAGGTCTAATTTTGATAAACGGGCCTTCATTCGTTTGGCAGATCCCGGCTCTTAGATGTTTTAGGTCCCGCATTATAGAGTGCGCTTTCGACAGTTGAACACAGAGACGTCCCTTGTTGGTGGCTACTAGAAGTCGCGACGATTTTAAATATAGTTAAAATATAGTGTGTGTGTGTGTGTGTGTGTGTGTGTGTGTGTGTGTGTGTGTGTGTGTGTGTGTGTGTGTGCGGTATGTCCAATAACTCCTAAACGGGTTGATACTTTGTCTTATATATGGTTTATTTCAACGCAGAATGAATTAATCTATGCACACAAAAAGATAATCAAAAATAAATAAAAATAATTTAACTTTGTAATTTAGCAATAACTTTCCGGGACCTGTTATCAAAAGTGCATTTTATCATATAGCAAACAAGTATTTACTCATATTATTCGTACCTTTCTCATTAAACTATCGTGTTTTAGTATATATTAATGTAGAATGGTTTTACGGACATAAATATGTAAAAAATACTTTTTTTGTAATTATGTTAAAAAAATGACTTTGTAATTAATGATTTACTTTCCAGGACCGCCTAAAATAGACAAGATTTTTGTCTAAATGACTTGGACCAGTCTCACTCATAATATTATTGCTCATAATCTATCGTGTTCCTATAATTAAAATTAGTATATGTTAATGTAAAATGGTCTAGCGGACATAAATATGTATTTTTTAAAAATGACTTCCCGGTACCGCCTAAAAATAGACAAAAAAATAGGCTAAATGACTGTGAGCGTTCTTATTCTTCTATTAACTTCTCAATAACGAACACACTTTTTTTTATACTAAAATTGATTTATATAAGCGCAGAAGTTAGGGTTAGGGTTATATTTAAAAAAAATATGTACATATATATTTTTTTATAACTTTGTTATTTAACATTTAGTTTCCGGAACCTGATTCTTTATTTAAATTTATATCCAAGTTGGGTCACACATGTTTGCCATATGTATTTTGAATGAAATTAAACAAGCATTATTTCTTTTTTGTGAGTAGTTATACTAACAAACTAACAAACATAAAGAAGCATTTATGTAATAAACAATAAATGTGTCCACACGACACGGATGCCACCTACTGCAAACCATCTGCCTAACTGTGACCTTGACCTTTGAGGCACTGACATGATTCTTGCACGAGACACACCTTCTCATTGTAATGAACATTTGTGTGAAGTTTGACGCATTAATTTCTTTCAGTAAATTTGGACTCATTAATATCTGACATGAAAAATATGACCTTTGACCTCCAACTGTTACCTTGACCTTGGAGGCACTGACATGGTTCTTGCATGCGACACACCTTCTCAATTTGATGAACATTTGTGTGAAGTTTGAAGCAACTCCCTTCAGTAGTTTCCAAGTAATGACTGAGACATGCTTTCTTTTAAGATTTGTTGAACTTAGACCTCCAACTGTGACATTGACCGTTGAGACACCGACATGATTTTTGCACGCGACACACCTTCTCATTGTGATGAACATGTCTGTGAAGTTTGACACAACTCACTTCAGTAGTGTCCAAATAATGGCTGAGACATGAATGTTTTACGATTTGATTATCTTTGACCTCCAAGTGTGACCTTGACCTTTGAGACACGAACATGATTCTTGCGCGCGACACACCTTCTCAATGTGATGAACAGTTGTGTGAAGTTTGACGCAACTCCCTTCAGTACTTTCCAAGTAATAGCTGAGACATTATTTCCGACGGACGGACGGACGGACAGTGCGATTACTATATACCTCCTATGGGGGCATAAAACAATATTAAGCGGCTTTGTAACTAAGCATTAACGTTCCGGGATTTCATGAACATGTGCTTAAACATATACGTGTTTGACAGTTTTTATAAAATGATTAGTTTGCAATCAATAATTATCTTATCTTTATTTTTATTTTTTCTTAATATTTTTTATTTTAATATGTAAGTAACATATCGAGGGTAAAACACCGTACTGTACTATATACTATATGTACACATCTATACAGGAAATATAATATAATAGAAGAAAAAAGACAAACAGTAACACATATACAGTTTCATAATGTTTAATTCGTCATTTTATTAGTAATAAATACTAATAATGTTATAAGCCTTTTGGATCCTTTTTTTTTTTTTAGATATTTAATCTTGTATATGTATGATAGCAGAAAATAATGATGTGTAAAGAGACTAGAAGAAAATGCACCTAGAGCTATGATTTTTTTTTCTAAAAGAACTATGATGTAATTTGTGCTAAATAGTATTCAGTACTCGGTCTCTAAAATAAGGAGTATTCAGTACTCAGACCTCAAATTAAGGAGTATTTAGTACTCATGGGGTGGGGAGGGGGGGGGGGGGGGGGGTTACATCCTTATTAAAATGAAGTAAAGAAGTAAAGAAATTAAATGAACATAAATAGGGCCCATATGATAATCACTTGTAAAATTTAAGTAAATATGACTTTTATATTATATTGTGGCATGGTCACCGAAATCCCCTTTGTAATAGCTCAGATATAAATCGTTTAATTGAAAATACTTGAATATGTTCCCTTTAACATGTATAATAATGTATACCTAAGACCAAACAAAAACGTATCTGTATTCATACAGCATCTTTTAATTCTTCACTTTAACTTCCTTTCATCTCCATATCGACGACTGCATGTATGTGACTTGAACAAAGCCTCCACAAACTAACCCAGTATTAAAAATCGTCTACATATAACGCATGCGTTATACTTTTCTTGTTTAGATATATTTACTTAAAACCAAGAGGGTAGCTCCTCTCCTCGCGGAAAGGAGATCCCCATGTTTTACTATAGGAACCGCTCTGACCGTACACAGCCAGATGAAATATCCAAATCGTAAAAAGGGCTGGTATGGTCAGAGAAGACTCTGATTACAATTGAGGTTGCATTGCCTTTACTATTCACCACAATACATATATGTCCAATATGTCAAAAGGTAACAAAATGTTTACTAAATGCGTGCACTGAAAACATCTATAGGTAATTAAAAGTAAGTTTCAATCCAAAATGTACAGTGGTTACCCTAGCAATCGTCAAAAACACGAAATAACTGCTTAAAGCAATCTGACCTTTCCGTTCGCATCTGAAATGTTCACTCTGACTTCACCGTTCGCACTTGTAAAACACATCTGACGTTCCTGTTCGTTTTTTTTTTTAACCTGTCGACTTTAAAATGCTCTAACTCGGAAAGTTTTCATTATTTTCAATGAGATACTTTGTACAGTTATACAGAAAGGATTGACGATCTTGACAAGCGTTTTAAATTGAATTACAATTGCGAATATCAGTTCGTTATTTGTGTTTATTCTGAAAAAAGTCATTGTTTTTACAAATCTTTGGACATGTATACAGGGTGCTTAAGCACTAACCTCGTTTTATTACCGGATTTTTAAAGTGAAAGCTTCCTCTGTCATTCCTTTTCAAACCTGCATAATCATTTTCCAAACATTCTAGCAAAATACGCAAAACTGTGTAATGTACATGTATATATAATCTGAATGTTCATTTAATCACTGTTCACTGTTCACTGTTCACTATTTACACTCACTTCATAAAATATGTTAACTGTTCAATATTTGCACTATTCACTGTTCAATATTGTTCAATATTTGCACTATTCACTGTTCAATATTTGCACTGTTCAATATTTACACTGTTCACTGTTCAATATTAACACTATTCATTGTTCAAGGGGGAGAAGAGTCACGTATGCATATATAAGTAGTGGGTTATATTATAATTGATAATTTTAAACTATGTTTAACAATCTTAAAGAGTAGCGTTTACAGAATGTTTTAGTGATTTTGTTGAGAACTTTAACTTAGAAATAGGGGTAATTATTTCAAAATAATGCGTCACTTTTTTGTAATAATTATGCAACCTCTACAACAATCTGACTTCGCTGCAGCCGGTTGATCAGTGTAGTACATCTCGCATGTAATCTCATTGAAAATGGTTACACAATGGAGACAAAAATAGATCTACCTGAAAAAGTGTACACGATATCTGAGCATCTTTTTAACTGATCACTTGGTGTGATTCGGCGATTCTCAGAAATAACTTAATACCTATAAGTCAGTCTTAAATCCAAACTCTCTTGCAAATAGTTCGTTCAGATCAAGAAATACACATAACATATTACAAACTGGACTAATACACACAGCAAGTCTACGCTGTTGATATTCCAAATAAATACAAATACAAGTAATAGATAAAGTATGGTCTCATTGAGTTGGTTGAGCCCATCGAGGTGTTTAAATTAACCATCGAGATGACACCATATTCTATTTGTTTTGTAGCATGTCCATTTCAGCTCCCTTTCACACTCTAACTTCCAATAACTGATATTTGTAGTACACCATTTATTCTTACAGGTGTTATATTCAATTAAACGATTTACACCTGTGCTATTACAAAGGGAAATTTCAATCACCATGCTACAAATATCTTTATTCTGAAATCATGCATACATATTTATCATGACAACACGAGGTCCGATCTATATATAATATGTCTTCTACAAATATGAGGTGAACTTTGGTACCTTGTTCCTTATTCGAATAACGAATTCTGAAGGCCAGCAGAGCTCTACTGACCGAAGGCTATCATAGTTTATGGGATGGCGAGTTGTCGTAGTCCGTCGTCCGTCCGTTAACGTTTGCCTCGTTTTAAAACTTTACCGGATTGTTGATATCAATGAAAGCTCGGACGAGTTCGAAAACCAGCCATTTTGGACCTGTAACATCGGAGTTATGGCCATTGATTTAGTTAAACTTGCTATATATTGCCACATTAACACGGTATGGCTTTCATCGGCTTTCATTTTTTTTAACTTTGCCAGATTGTTGATAGCAATGAACGCTTGGATGAGATTGAAAAACCAGCCAGATACGACCACTAACACCGGAGTTATGACCCTTGACTTTCGTATATTGAATACGTTATATTTTGCCTCGTTAACACGATTTGACCTTCATTTCTCATCCGATCTTTTCCTAACTTTACCAAACTGTTGATATCAATGAAAGCTTAATTAATTTCCAAAACCAGCCAGATCGGAACATTAGTACTGGAGTTATGGCCCTTAATTATCTGAAATATGCTATATTTTGCCTCATTTATATGATCGGGCCATCATTTTTCATCCGATCTTTTCCAAACTTTATTTGATTGTTGATATCAATGAAAGCTCGGATGGGTTCTAAAACCAGCCAGATTGGACGAGTAACATGGGAGTTATGACCCCTAGATTTTCAGAGTTATGGCCCTTGATTGTCTTACAATAGGCTATATGTTGTCTCGTTAACACGATTGGGCCTTCATTTTTCATCTTATCTTTAACAAACTTTACCAGATTTTTGATATCAATGAAATATTAGACAAGTTTGAAAACCAGCTAGATCCGAAAAGTAACACTTGAGTTATGGCCCTTGATTTTCTTAAATATGCTACATTTGCCTTGTTAAGTCGAAAGGGCGTTCATTATACCCCCCACAACCAAAGTTAAGTTTTTTTTACTGGTTTTACCTTGTCTGTCTTTCTGTCTCTCCGTCTGTCCATCCGTCCGTCCATCCATCCGTCTGTCTCACTGTCTGTCCATCTGCAGACACAACCTTGTCGGCTTTGTAACACCTCTCCCACTGAAGCAAATCTTATGAAAAGTTATGGGTGGACTGCTTGTGATCGAAGGATACGGGCTATTGAATTTGAGGTCAGTAGATCAAGGTCACCATGGCCTGATCATGAACATCCTTGTCCACTCCTCTGTTATTCCTCTACCACTAAAACAAACCTCATAAAACTTCATGGCGGGGGAGAGGGACTGTTTACGATGAAAGGATGACTCCTAATGATTTCCAGGTCAGTAATTCAAATGTCAAGGTCACTGTAACCTGACTATGAAAATTATTGTCCACCCTGCAACTCTCTCCCCTTAAAGCAAATCTCCTGAAACTGCCTGTATGGACTGCATGACCCATATTGCTTTTGAGGTAAGTAGGTTAAACAGGGATATTTTTTGCCTAAAATGACCCATATTGCTTTTGAGGTAAGTAGGTTAAACAGGGATATTTTTTGCCTAAAATGATCATGGGATAGCAAAATGGGACAGCAAAAAGGGTCAGTGGTCCTGTTATATAGGAATCTATAGCTGAACCATAACCCTGTATTCAGTGTGTGGTCTTGTTATATAGGAATCTATAGCTGAACCATAACCCTGTATTCAGTTTAGCAAGTAGAGCGATACAGGTACTCTTTGCCTCTTGTTTTTATAGGCGCTACACAGTTTTTACCGCTCGAAACATGCTGATTCACATGGATGATTCTTAGGTGAATGTTTTTCGTTTTTGTTGCTGTTAAAATAAGGCACAGAACTCTCATAATATTGCATGTAGCATAAGCTTATGGGCATCTGATCAAGTTTGATAAAATGGGGAACCTGAGGTCAAATCTGGCCCTGCCACGTGAGATCAGTTTTACAAAAGTATATAGGAAAATCATTTATATATAAATGTGTTGCTGCTCATAATAATAGCGGGAGGAATAACTAAAAAACAACAGGTTTCATATTTAGGATGCATAAAATTAGACAAAATAGTTCTAACCAAAATGATGTTTTATCCAGGCCATTCGTTTACACAGCCTTTTATGCTATCTACCAAAATAATAAAAGTTAAAGACGCTCGATATGTGTCACGTTTCTCTTTTGAAAAAAACATACACCATAATAATGATAATAATAATTGTATTATTATAATAATAATTAATAATAATATAATAATAATAATAATAATAATACATTTTGGATTTCTTTTTACATGTATCTATATCTGTATATATACCATTAAAGTTATAGATAAGTACATACAGCTCCAGTTATATTTGTATCATCATAAGTAGTTTTCCATGACATACATTCAACGTGATGTGCCATTTTCGCAGCTATATTATAGCAACTCAGCAGCTATATGATAGCAACGATATGCTGGCGATGGTACGATGTCGATGGTACAATACCCATCGCTGTATCTCCATCGTACCATCGCCATTGTACCATCGGAACATCGCGTTAGCAAGTCGAACCATCGCCATAGCAGGTTCCGTGTAAACATGTCCACCAACAACAAATAATACCTTTGACAATTGAAAATGCCGCCACGATCAACTACAGCCATGTCGTCTGAAGAAGATAGTAATTGTTTATTTTGATGTGAGCATGTCTAAACGAAAGGCGATGGAACGATGGTACGATGGTGCAGGAGGGCGATGCAACATCGCGCATCGACTTCTAAACGCGATGATACGATGGCGATGGTCCTCACATATAAACAGTTTTTTTATATGTAAGCCACTGTTAAATTGTTCAAAATGAAGCACACTATAGGTCTCGAATTACTATGTATGTATCCACTTTCTCCTGAGATCACTATAGCTAGGGGCAAAGTATGAATATGTTGAATGTATAAGTACAAGCCGGACAAATAACCTACATTTTCTGCATAGGTAATTTTCCTCATATACTTCAATTTAAGAAAGAATGCAAACTCATAATGTTACTATTAATAGAAATCCAAAATGGCCGCCACGTCATTTTTATTTTATTTTTTTAAAGAATTGCGGTCTTTCAAGCATCCTTTAAGATATTTTAAAGAATTTTGAGAAGTACAATATATACATAATGTACATAATAAGAAAACCATGTCATATTTTAATTATAAGTAAATCTATAGATTATGCTTTACATTTAATAAATTAGAGAGAAGGGTTAATCGTTTTGTTTTTAATTATAGTTTGGAGGGTGCACAGAAGAACAATACTACACGTATATTAAGAACAAATGGGTAGGTACGGAAAATATCTATTTTACAAGGGACATGTCAATGCGAATGGAGGAATCCATTGTTTGACAAATAAAGAAACTAAGTCAAGATTCATCAATTGTTTACGAGAATGACTGGATCTCGTTACAGAAAGATAAAAATGATACGGAGGCAATGACAGTCTTATATGTTTAAATATGAACTGGTAAAAATCAGAATTGTATGGCTTGTTTAAAGCATTATATTCGTGAAAATCTATACTCCGTTGACAATAAAAAATATATAGTATTACTTCAAAATGCACAAGAGTGTAATTTAATATTCGAATAAGGAAGTCGACATTGTCAAACATTTCAATTTACCTCACAGGGTCGCAATCTTGCACAGCGTGTATTCATATGGTATTGTATACTGACCTTCAATGAAAACGCACATAGGATCTGACAGCACTGCCTTGGAGGTCACGTCAGATCGACCTTTCATCTAATCAATATTCATGAGAAGATCAACTAAATTCAACCAATGAAATCGCGCGTTTCATATGCACTTCAGATGACGTTCGAGTGAACTGAACAAACGAAACTCCACATAAAACACATAGATATATAAGACTATCCGAACAAAAATAAAGTCTTCGTGTGTTATTACTGTGGATTGCACGATAAATTCAAAGAAATGCACCAAATGGCATGTTTTACATCAATAATACGACGAAAATCATGGGCGCTATCGTGTGTTTTGAAAATATATATTCCACCGAAAGTATTACGACATTACTTTTCTAAATATTCATTGTACATCTGGCCCTCTTAGCTCAGTTGGTAGCGAAGTCGACTGTTGACCCGAAGTGTAATTTTAGTGTGGGTTCAATCCCACAAATGGGTACATTTTTTGTACCGCTATTGAATTCCGTCAATCTCTTTTTCTTCTTTTTTTTTCAGTAAATATTCAAAAATGGTTCGTGTGTTATGTTTGTCAACGCAATTATTTTGTGTTTTATAAGCTAAAAGTTACGGACATATTGTCTCTTTCAATACCAATCGTAGACTGCTTCACAGCGTTTTACTGAGAGAATCTGATTGGCTAATCGTAAGGTCAATCTGACGTGACCTCCAATGCAGTGTTTTCTAACCCTTAGTAGCGTCGGGTATCGTAGCGTGATAAAGTGTCTGATTTTAATGAGATTGACTGCAGTACACTTTGATTATAAAGAATAAAATGTCGTGTTTTGTCGTGAAATAACAGATTTTATTTGACCTCGAACTGATCAAACTTTCGAGATAAAATAAAATATGCTATTCACTCCAAAACAACAAATTTCTCTTTATATTCCTATTGATCTACTTCTCAAATATGTACTTGACAAAGTCACAGTGTTTCATGGCCTTTATACCATGCTTTCCTACTGTCTCAGACCAAAAAGTCCCAAATATGTGTCAACGATTGCCTCTCTTCTTTAAGAAAGTTGCTACAGCAGCAGTGATCAAATATTGTATGACTATACTGCAACATTCTACACAATACTTCGAGATATGCATGTGCTAATGGTGTTCAATGGCAGAAACCCATGATATGGACATAGATGTGTTGTTAAGGTCAAATATTTGGTAGGTTCCACCTAGAAATGATGATTATGTGTGTCTGTTTATTTTGTCTTGGTGTATGTGTGTAGAGTTGGGTGTGTGGGTGGGGTGGGGTGGGGTTTAGTGGGAAGTAGTAAAGGGCCTCTATTACAACATAAGTTAATAAGATCTTTGGCAAACGATGTGTTCTAAAAAATAATAATCACTTTCATACAATCTTTATTAAACTTATTAAAAAGTTAATCAAAACAAGTTATGAACCTATCATTTTGCAACGCACTGCATCTTTAGTGGTTGACCCATTTACAGTTCGGCACTATGCTTTCCTCTTTGATTCTGCGCTGACCGGACAGAGTGTGGACCATATGATGACTTCTACCTAAGTCCTCAAAGGACGGTGGCGTTTGATGTTTGTCTTAAATATTGTCTTTTCGTACCCATTAACGGTTTGTTCTCTTGTTGCTCTGGCTTCTGCAAAGTCATTGAATACTTGCTTTGTGGCTTTTTAGGCTTTTGTTTTTTATATGCATTTATACATGATCATTTTTGTGTTATACTTATACGGCCTATTAATACTGCCTTGTTTGTTAGAGAATATAACCTGACGGTGAGATCTTTATTTACACTGTCCCGTTTTATTTGTATGATAATAGTGTTAAGAGTGGGGTTTTGTTCACCTTAGAACCTGGTTTAAATCCCCCATCGACATTTTTTGCCACCGCCTATTCGAAGGCGGTAGCCCTATTGTCAAACAGTTTGTGTGTGATGTCATATCTTGCCTTTTATTAATCTTTGTAATGATTGTTTGTTTCTCTGTGTGTTTTTGTTGATTGTGGTCCTTGAATGCTACATTTCCTGTTCAATTTGTATATCTATTTTTAATTTGATACTTTTTTTAGCATGGTTGACATTTTGAATATGTAAAATTAGCACTCATATAACTTTGTCAGTTTGGCCTTCTTTCTAAAAACTTTTGTATTGATCTATCATAATTTTGTTAAAATAAAAGCAAGAGTTATAGAACCTGGCTCTATGATGTTGTCTGACAAAAATACATGTGTGAAGTTTCAATTCATGATGTAAAAGAGTTTTCGAGATACTAGCTTACATACAAAACGTTAACCAAATTTTCTAAGTATAAAAGGGGCCATACGTTTGTTAAAATATAAGCATGAGTTGTAGAACCTGGATGCATGATGTCTGATGATGCCGAAAATATGTGTGAAGTTTCAATCTTCCATTAGATAATGTAATTTCGTAGATACAGGCTTACATACAATACTGTAACCAACCGCAGACTTGGACGATGATCAGTTGATGACAATTGCTTTTTATTCGAAAAAGTCGAGCTAAAAATTGCTAAACATGCCATCGCAAATCCCACCACCCGCCTTAAAGCGTTCAGGCCCAGTAAATGCATGCATGGTTATAGAGTGGGGATCTCAACCGTTTCCAAGTTATGACCCAAGGGTTTTGTCCCCAGTGATGGGAGTAGACATCAGGTCCAATGCTGGTTGGATGGTTGTATTCGTCTGTTCATGTTCAGGAAATGTATAAATGTGATTTCAGGGAAGAAAATCTTTTGAGGTGTTTCCCTATATAAGCCAAAGGAAAAATGAGAAAAACGGTCCTATAAAAATCCCAGCACCGAAATGCAATGGCAATGTAAATCTGCAGTGTACAACAAACAAAGTGCAAATTAACTATACAATGAAAAGGACAATACACAACACAAAGACAGGGTTATACTGACTGGCTGGGAACGGTCAGCAGGCAATATGGCACACTAGTTAGCTTAAATCGATTTTAAATGTACACAACCTCGCTCTTATCCTGCGTTCAAACTGACAAGACAGCGTAAATAAAAGTACAGCCCATCACGTGACCTCTGGGGTGGAGCCAAATTTGACCTCATGGTCTCGATTTGAACAAACCTGATAGAGAACCATAAACGTTTGGTACAGGCAAATATTAGACATGGTCAAAGGGTGGGGATCTCAATCGTTTGGTTTAAACGTATTTTATTTTTCAAAAGTTTACAACATTACATATGTAATTGTACAAAAGGATAATATATTAAAATACGAAAGAAATTGTACAAAACATAGAATAGGATTAGAATGAAAGCAAAACTGCTTATATAAATCCTTAGGATGGTAATTTGTAATTTACATAATAAGGTCGTTTTTTTTATAGTTGCTCATTTTAAAGCTAAAACACACGTACTACTAGTAGCAAGAAATATCTAAGAAGAGTGTTGATATTTTTTGGGAAAATGTGAATCTCTGGATAACAAAGGACGGCTACCATGGAGAGGAGCAGAGAGCATGCATCAACGTCACGACTAGTAGTAAGTCTCTGTTCATTTAAGTAGAAATGATTGGTTGCAGTTTCCTATCATTACTCCTGGTAAGAACGTAGTAGCTATTAAACCCGTTTTGTCGAGGTTATATAGTTACGCACGGCTTGGAAAATAGAAACATAAACAGTTTCCAAGTTATAAGAAAGGGGTTGGGTGGACCCTTGGGCCAATGCTGGTTGGATGATTGTATCTTTCTGTTCATTCATACTAAGTGTATATACTGAAACGAAAAAGAAACGCAACTCGGGAATTTCCGCTATATAGCGTATGTACCATATGCTGCTGTTAATTGAAAGGTACATGGCTACCTAAGACGTTTCCTTTCGGAAAAAAGACTAAAACAACACATAACACAGCAAATAGTATTCCTTCAATGTTTCATTATTGACAGAGTAAGTGTTTGGCTCAAGCATGTGAGCCGTTAGGATGCAAAATGGTGCAAACTCTTTACGTTAAATACAGAAATGGCTCAATTATTCAGAGGAACTATAACATTTATGAATTTCTTGTTACAAAAGGTAATGTGATTAAAACGTCTACAACACCACAGTTGTGTCCTTTCTCTAAATAACTGTTTCAGTATATATGGTTTTAGGCTGGGGATCTCAATGGTTTTTAAGTTATTAACCAGGGACTTTGTACCCAGGGGTGGGGACGGACCCCAGGGCCGATGCTGGTTGGATGGTTGTATCTGTCTGCTCGTGCCCAGTGTGTATAGGGCTTTAGGGTGGAGATTTCAACAGTTTCCAAGTTAATACCCAGGAGTTATGTACACCGTGATGGGAATATACCACAAGGCCGATGCTGGTTGGATGGTTGTATCCATCTATTTATGCCCAGTAAGTGTATACATGGCTATAGGTTTGTGATCTCAAGGGTTTCCAAGTTATGATCCAAGAGCTATTTCCCCAGGAATGGGGACGGACTCCGAGACCAATGCTGGTTGGACGGTTGAATCCGTCTGTTCATGCCAAGTAAGTGTATATATGGTTATAGGGTGGGGATCTCAACGGGTTCCAAATTATTACCCAGCGGCTTTGTTCCCAGGAGTGGGGACGCACCTGGGGCCGATGCTGGTTGGATAGTTGTATCCGTATGTTTAGGCTCAGTAGGTGTATAACTCTGGTTTCAGAGAAGAAAATATTTTAAGGTTTTTCCATATATAAGTCTAAGTAAAATATGTGACCCCTGGGGTGGGACCATATTCTATCGCAGGGTCACCATATGAATAAACTTGGTGGAGGACCATGAGGTTGTAGCAAATGCAAAATATTAAACCTCTAGATTTTGTAGTTTCGGCAAAGAAGATAAGATTTTTTAAAGTTTTTAACTAAAGAAGTCTGCAAACATGTGACCCTGAGGCGGGTTAAATTTGACCCAATAAAAATAACCATTTTAACAATATTGGTAGAGGACCATCAGCTTATAGCAAATGATTGTGGTTTCAGAGAAGATTTTTAAGCTTTTCCCTATAAATAAATCAATGTATATATGACCCCTGGAGCAGGCCCAAATTTTACCCTAAGGTCACCATTTGAACACTTATTAGAGAACAATAAGCTTACGGTATCTGCAAAATATTAAACCTTTGGCTCTTCTAGTTCCAGAGAAGAATTTTAAGCTTTTCCCTATATAAGTTTTTGTTAAACTGTGATTTGAACACAGGGTCACCATTTGAACACAGTTGGTAGAGGGCCACACAATATTAAACCTCTGACCCATGGTCACCTTTGAACAAACTTGGTAAGGACTGTAAGCTGATGCTACATGTACTATATGAGAACTATGTGCCTTGTGGTTTCAGAGAAGACGTGTTTTAAGTTTTTTTCCTAATTATGCAAAACATACAAAACATGCAAACTCTCCATATACACATTTGGACCTCCGGAGACTTAATTTGAACAAACTTGATAATGAAAAAATCTGTCCAGCGTTTCTTGAGATTTTTTAAGATTTAAAACTTTAATGGTAACGGCGGTCATTTTGGATATCACGTTGACATAAATTTAAAACTAGAAATTGTTATTGTCCATGGGACAAAAACGTATGGCTCCCCCACTCGCCCGAACAGACATAATTGACGACTCTAGGTCCAACTGTTCTTTATTGATCTGAGATCGTTTTGATATTCAATATCCCTGTGACTGTATCTACTATCTGTATCAGTAAGGCCACATAAAAAAATAAAAAATTAAACAAAAAATTAAAATTAAAAAAAAATTAAAAAAAAAAAAAAAAAAAAAAAAAATCTAAATTAAAAAAAATAAAAAATCAATAGGGGTCATCTACTGGCCATGACCAACCATCTTTCCAAGTTTGAGGACCCTAGGTTCAACCATTCTCTAGTTATTGATCGGACATAGTTTCACCGCAACCTTGACCTTTGACCTAGTGACCCCAAAATCAATAGGGTCATCTACTGGTCATGACCAACATTCCTTCCAAGTTTGAGGACCCTAGGTCCAACCATACTCTAGTTATTGATTGGACATCGTTTCACCGCAACCTTGACCTTTGACCCCAAAATCAATAGGGTCATCTACTTGTCATGACCAACCATCCTTCCAAGTTCGAGGACCCTAGGTCCAACCGTTCTCTAGTTATTGATCAGACATCGTATTAATAGTCAAGGTCACTACGACCTTAATAGTCAAGGTCACTACGACCTTGACCTTTGACCTAGTGATCCCTCTACTTGTCATGACTAACCGTCGTTCCAAGTTTGAGGACCCTAGGTCCAACCGTTCTTTAGATACTGATCGGACATCGTTTTGATAGTCAAGGTCACCGTGACCTTGACCTTTGACCTTGTGACCCCAAAATCAATAGGGGTCATCTACTTGTCATGACCAACCATCCTTCCAAGTTTGAGGACCGTAGGTCCAACCGTTCTCTAGTTATTGATCAGACATCGCTTGTGACACAGACAGACCTACGGCCTTGACCTAGTGACCCCAAAATCAATAGGGGTCATCTACTTGTCATGACCAACCATCCTTCCAAGTTTGAGTACCCTAGGTCTAACCATTCTCTAGTTATTGATCGGACATCGTTTTGATAGTCAATGTCACCGCAACATTAACCTTTGACCTAGTGACCCCAAAATCAATAGGGTCATCTACTTGTCATGACCAACCATCCTTCCAAGTTTGAGGACCCTAGGTCCAACCATTCTCTAGTTATTGATCGGACATCGTTTTGATAGTCAATGTCACCGCAACATTGACCTTTGACCTAGTGACCCCAAAATCAATAGGGGTCATCTACTTGTCATGACCAACCATCCTTCCAAGTTTGAGGACCCTAGGTCCAACCATTCTCTAGTTATTGATCGGACATCGTTTTGATAGTCAATGTCACCGCAACATTGACCTTTGACCTAGTGACCCCAAAATCAATAGGGGTCATCTACTTGTCATGACCAACCATCCTTCCAAGTTTGAGGACCCTAGGTCCAACCATTCTCTAGTTATTGATCGGACATCGTTTTGATAGTCAATGTCACCGCAACATTGACCTTTGACCTAGTGACCCCAAAATCAATAGGGGTCATCTACTTGTCATGACCAACCATCCTTCCAAGTTTGAGGACCCTAGGTCCAACCATTCTCTAGTTATTGATCGGACATCGTTTTGATAGTCAATGTCACCGCAACATTGACCTTTGACCTAGTGACCCCAAAATCAATAGGGGTCATCTACTTGTCATGACCAACCATCCTTCCAAGTTTGAGGACCCTAGGTCCAACCATTCTCTAGTTATTGATCGGACATCGTTTTGATAGTCAATGTCACCGCAACATTGACCTTTGACCTAGTGACCCCAAAATCAATAGGGGTCATCTACTTGTCATGACCAACCATCCTTCCAAGTTTGAGGACCCTAGGTCCAACCATTCTCTAGTTATTGATCGGACATCGTTTGTGACACAGACAGACAGACCTTCAGACAGACAGAAAGCACAAAAACAATATAGCTCCCCTACCACACTTTGTGTGGGGGAGCCATAAAAATTGACCTCAGCACCATCCATGTGAAGTTTGATCAAGTTCGTCCAAGTGGTTTATGAGAATAATTAAGTTAACAGAAGTACGACGACGGACGGACAAAATGCGGTCACAAAATGCTTCACACGTTGCAGCTAGTTAGTTCCGAGGAACACGTGTGTCGCCTGTCAGCGCTTTGTCAGTGGCCTGACTAAGGTTATGTGAAGAAGAAAAATGAGTATTTAACCCATGTAACTTTGACCTTCATTTTTAGTATGGCCATGTCGGTGTTGTCATGATAAGTATATATTGAAAGTTTGATGAAGAAATATCAAGAAATGAGAAAGTTATAGCCAACGTTAAGTTTTCGAGAAGAAAAAATGAGTATTTTTACCCATATAATGACCTGTACAGTGTGATCTTGACCTTTACATTTCAGTATGGTCACGATGACTATATATATTGAAAGTTTTCGTGAAGAAAAAATGAGTATTTAACCCATATAATGATCTTCGGTGTGACCTTGAACTTTATATTTTAGTATGGTCATGTCGAGTATATATTGAAAGTTTCTTGAAGAAATATCAAGAAATGAGAAAGTTGTAGCCTACATTAAATTTTGGTGAAGAAAAAAATGAATATTTAACCCATATAATGACCTTTAGTGTGACCTTGACCTTTATATTAAAGTATGGTCATATGGATGTTGTCATGATGGGTATATATTGTAAGTTTGATGAAGAAATATCAAGAAATGAGTTATAGCCGATGTCGTTTTCGTGAAGAAAAAAATGAGTAAATGACCTTCAATGTGACCGTGACTTTTATATTTTAGTATGGTCATGTCGATGTCATGAGTATATATTGAAAGTTTCATGAAGAAATAAGAAAGTTATAGCCAACGTTAAGTTTTCGTGACATACCGATGGACTGACTGACGGACGATAAAGTGATATCGCACAAGAAAAGAAAAGGCGACAAAGAGAGAGAAAAAAAAGACTCAATAGTAAAAAAGCGATACATCAGTATTTAACAATTCTCTCTTCAAATGTTGGTTTGAAATGAAAAAGAAAACACATATAAGCGGATTACCATGTTTTATTTATAATGATGATTGTAAGCAACAGGAGCTGTGAGGGACAGACAGACGAAAATACACCTTCACATTATAGGACTATCATACGTATTGTAAACCAGCCGTTAAATTCGTATTGTAAACGAGCCCTGTTAAATTCGGATAGTTCAACCCGTTTAATAAATTAGCTACAAACATATAATTTCTACTAAACTATGACTGGAGACAAGTTTTTTTGTTGAATTCCGATCGTTCAGGACCCTAGAAAGTACCGGTTTAATATATTATGAATTCTTTCTACAAACATATATAATATCTACTAAACTATGACTGGAGACGAGCTTTTTGTTGAATTCTGATCGTTCAGGATACTAGAAGGGACCCGTTTAATACATTATGAATTCTTTCTACAAACATATATAATTTCGACTAAACTATGACTGTACTTTGTATTATTATGTATTTTGTACTATTACTTCCACGCCAATAAATGCGGATTTTCTGTCATTTCTGAACCCAATGCAAAATGTAGAACAAAGCAACTTCTGAATTGTGTCACAATCACAACCCACCCCTAATAACAATTAATTATTAATATATCTGTGGTCACAATCAAATATAATGCCTTGAAAAATGACTTGCTGTAATGTGCTACAGAACATTTATTAGCTTTAACACCTTAAAGGTACATACTTCAACTGAATTGTTGCGGTTCATAAGAATAAAACATAGTAGCATAAACAGTTGTATTATATACCTATCAGTGATTTATAAGGATTTCTCAGAGACATATTTTTAGTATCAGACAAAAGTGATATCGTCACACCAGTGAATTTTTCTATATCGTCACTTTTGCCAGAACTACTTTTTTACCATGTTCGTATTTAATGGTACTGTAGATTGCTATTGCTTTCAACCAGCAAATTTTAAAGGCTCATTTCAAAATCTGCCACATGTATTCATACGCGAGGGCACCTTGCATAGGGGGCACGAGGTGGGAGGAGGAGGGTGGGGGTGTATTTTCAATTAAATATCCTTAATAAATCACTGACATGTATATAATAAATAGAATAATCGACAGTCTCGGTGTGATACAAAAAAATATGTCACTCAAACACGTTTTAATTCGGTTAAAAAACTCATTCTTCGGACCTGTTTTTTAACCGAATTACGTGTTCTCGTGATATATTTTTAGTATCACACTGAGACTGTCGATTATTCTCTACGTATAATCTGGGGCGCTTGCTTCTGCCTATTAATTATTTTTTTTGGACTTCTCAGACACGATTTAAAAAGTCATACATAAGAGAATAAAAACACCTTACTTTTGGAAATTTATTAAAACATACACATTTCACATGATATGTTGTTTTTGCTAGGTTAATTTCAATGCAACAAATACTTAACATTTTAGAACTTGTAACCCAAATGGTATTAATGTGTTGGTTAAACTCAAAATAAGACACCAACTCAACTTTTTTTGATATTTTCTAATTTTCTCCCAAAATTGCAACAAGTTGTTAGTTAAGATGGTAAAAACTATTTTGCCTGTAAAACTTTTATTTGTCGATTTTCAAAATAAAAATATTTTATTTATTCATACCACTAAAAAATGCAGTTTCAACGATATATAATGTGTAAGAATTGTGTAAATGATGAAAATCCTATGGCTGAAACACGCGCCTTGATCAGTATAATTTGTACCTTTATTTATACAGTACAATTGAATTGAAGTGAGTTTTAAGGCGCACCAACACATATAAGGTTATATGGCGCCTAACAGGAATGAACATGCCAGGCTCATCCTCCATGTACATCGAGATAAAATATGGAGAATGGGCCTAGAACCTTCCACCTGCAAGACTTACACCATATTTTACAAATACTTCAATCACATTGAATTCAATGTTCAATAGGGTTAAATAAGATAATGATAAAGTGGGCCATAGGCCAGATATACCCGACATGGGTGATATACAATTTACATTTCAAACAATACAGGTATATTCAATATCTCATACTGAATTAAAATAGTGAAATATATTATAACAATAGTACATGTATCATCCAAAATTATTCATTATAATAAAAGAACAAAAGCCATCACTAGAAAGATCTCATTACGCCTGCACGCAATTCTACAAACGATTAAATACTATAAGCCAACTGATTTCCACCGGTGATTAACCATTAAATAATGTCATGACTCTGAAATACTGTCATATACTAATATATCACAGGGCTGTAACCCTTACCTTGTGATTAATGCGGAAATATTGGAACCCGTTGTAATGCAGAAATATTGGAAATTACTTATTTCGCAATCAGCCCACTTTTTTTTATACTGGAGTCAAATAGAGACCACTATTAAATGAATTTCATTTAAACGAGATGTATGCAACTCTGAGCCTTTGATTATTGCAACAAATCTCAAAATAGTTCTATTATTTTTTGTATAATAGGCACTTTTATTAGATATGGTAGATTAATTAAAAACATGTGTATTGAAAAATTCCACATAATATTATTATACAAAGTTAAGTATATGTGATATAGTAAAAGTACATGTAATTGATAGTGCGGTCTCATCAAGTTGCTCGATTTAAATATCGAGATGGCGGTTCAAATCTTTTTGTAGCATGGTCACTGACATTTCCTTTGTATTTACAGTTAAAAATCATTGAATTGAAAATAACACCTGTCAGAATGACTGGTGTACTCTACCAGGTATCGGAAGAGTATGGCAGACAGATGAAATGGATATGCTACATAAGAAATAATAGACTCATCTCGCTTGTTGATTTAAACACCCCGATGGGCTACTCCATCTCGATGATTAAATCAACCAACTCGATGAGACCATTATCTACAATCTATTACGATCTAAAACTGTGCAAATACAAAGGAAATGTCAGGCAATGCTACAAAAAGATTTGTACTGAAAGCTAGGAAGCAAAAACAACACCATTGAGACATAAACACTGATAGTCGCAAAAATAAATTGGCCTACAATATCTAACAAACTATACTGGTACCACTTGGCACAGAAACTCCTAATTCGAACAAACCCTAACCCCACCACAGTCATGGCTACAAGTTTAACATAACTACTACTCTAACCAGTGTTACACCTTCTGACGGTACTATTGCACAGAATAACGTTTACTACTAGTAACATCTTGAATACATTTACACAAACAGAAATTTCAATTAAACATTGACAAATATATTTTTGCAATATACATGCTTTTCCTTTTTTGGAAATCAACAACTCTTGTATTGTGTTATATTTGTAAGAGACTCCAAGCCTCTTATTACGTTTAGGTAACAGCCCATAAGAGGGTTAACCCCTTTATGGACGCCCTGTACTCCATTATTTTTCATCTTACTGGCAAACATTTATTATAAGACATTAAACATGTTTACATGCTCCTTAACAACTAGGATGACGTGCACTCTTTTATTATTTCCTCCTTACTAGTGAGCGAGCTCAAATAGTTCAACATAACATAAAATATGCGAAAACACAGAAATACCAGTACTTCTTTAAAAGTAACTGAATTAAAATTAGTAATCGAGAGTTCAGTGCAACACGCTTATATCTTCTTCGATATGTATATGTTGTTGCAACAGTATCACGCTGAATCCTCAATACAGATGAAAGTCGGTCTCTCCAACTCTATCTCAAAGTCCCTCAAAAATCATGGTCGCATTAGCCTTGTACAAGAGAAAATACATACTTCTCAACATTTGGATATATGCAATTTAGACTATATTCAACGTATTTGGGATTTTATGGTACCTAGATTTAACTATATACAGAATGTGAACATATTCCATACTGCATTCGCTCCATCTTGATTATCTAGTTTACAGGTAGGTGGCTTTTCATTAATCACGATTATCAAGGCAGGTGACTTTTTTTCGATCACGATTATTATGGCAGGTAGCGGCACATTAAAATATTGGCAGTAAAAGCCGAAGGTAAACACAAGTTTGGTACGAACATGTTCACAAATGAAAGCGCATGAAATGCCCAAAATCACTGATTACATCTTCTGGATTTGAAACAAGGACAACCATATCAAGAAGCATGACTAAAAGTAAACTACAAGTCAGCCTCTCCCTAACCCTGTGTAATGCATACAAGTCAACCACACCAAGAAGTAAAACTACCAGTCAACCATACCAAGTAAGACTACCAGTCAACCCATCCTGTTATGCACACCAGTCAACCATACCAAATATACACCAGTCAACCATCCTGTTATGCACACCAGTCAACCATACCAAATATACACCAGTCAACCATCCTGTTATGCACACCAGTCAACCACACCAAGATTTACCTATCCCAAACCCTGTGTTATCTATGCATTATGTATACCAATCAACCACACCAAGAAGGATCTCTCGCAAACCTAGTGCTATGCATATGGTCATCCAGCACACCCTGATTTTAATCAAACTTCCATCCAAATTGATTTTTTTATTATACCTGCATTTTAATATCCCATTTGTCCCCTATTCACAACCTTAGACATTCCCTTTAAATTGAAACAGCTGTTCATCTAAACTCGGACTTTAAAAAACCAAAACAATTGTGTGTTCAGAAGTGTGTAGACATAAAATAATCACATTAACTGGCGAAGAAGGTACTTAAATTTAAGAATAATACAGGTATATAGCATTTTTAAACATATTCCAACTCATTAAAAATTTGCTCCGAATTCCTAATGCATGTACCATATTAACTTTAAAATGTGTGGTACATTATATGGTAAAACAATTAAATAGAAATTAGTTTTGTGATTATTTTCGAAAACAAAGATTACTTTTTCTTACCAAAAAATGTCACTGTAAGTGACAAATGCCCCTGAAGTGACCGTTGACCTTGGAGCCATGGACCTGGATTTTGCGTGCGACAATTAGTCTTGTTGTGGTGAGCACTTGTGCCAAGTTATTTGAAAATCTGTCCATGAATGCCAGAGTTATAAACTTATGGACCGGACACGCTTGTACGGACGGACTGACGGACGGTGCGACTACCACCCTTCGGAGGCATAATAAAAATTCACCCATATTGTTTTGTCATATATAGCATAGTACATGGTAGAATATGGCATAGTAGGAGCTTGTGTTAAAATCTAAGTCTACCAACTTTTGTACACACCCTGTATACACAAAATTATAACAATAACTTTTATACACACCCTGTATACACAAAAATGAACTTCAACTATTGACGCAAAATTTAAAAAAGTTCAAAAAAAAATCTGGAATTTTTTATCCTGCATTTATACCGAACACTTCAGTAATCAAAGTCGATTGGTTTAATATTAGTTCATTTATTCAGCACAAAACAATTAAGTATTGGATACAGAACTACGCTATTTCATTTACAAAATATGACAAGTGTTTCGAATAGTATCACAGTTTGGTAGGTTAACGTTATTTGTATGCAAAAATAGAGGAGCTAGTGGGTTAATGTTGTTAATCTATTTAAATATGCTATACAATTTCTATTGTTCATTACGATACAATGCAGGAAGAGATGTATATAAAATTTCAGGGAGAAATTAAGGTGGATTACATATATTGGGCCATAGTCAGAATCTAATAAATGAAATTTCACTTCACAACCGAAATTTCTCTCAAATTAAGCATTTATCGAAATAAACACATTGTAAACGTTTTTCCTAATCTAGTACTTTAGTTTGAATCCACTATATAATTTAGTCGGCACTCATTATAAATGTATACAGTGCCTTTTATTTTAGTTAGCTTAAAGTACATTACCTTATATCTGTGCAATTCATTAGACTTTAGTTAAAAGGGACACACGGCAATCTTCAAATTGTTATCAAGCATCACAATAAGCGTCGTGATTTATTTATCCAGTATCATTTTAAAATAACTTCAAACCTGCTAGCATATCATTAAACAAAATTCAGAGTTTTCATTTTTTCTTGTCATTTTACCACAGTTTTAAATATATTATTGCTGAAATGTAATCAACAGTTAGTAAAATGCAAAACCAATTGGCTTTTAACAATTCCTGTAATTAATATTAAATGATTGAACAAATGCATGTTATGTAGAAAAACTAACGAGACGCCGCAAGTTTCTTGAAAATCAAGATTGCCGTTTGTCCCTTTACTATGACCATTTTGTGTAATTTTCCCCTCCCTCTAAGCCAGCCTGATTCTGGACTTGTAGCAAACCACACATATACTGGCCTCGAGGCAACCTTCTTGAACAGAACAAAGACCAATAAAGTCGATCATTAATATATCCACAGCTAATCAACAAAGGCTCCATATTTAATGTCATTCCATTAAACAGAAGTATTTAACAGAGAAAGAGTCCCAAAATGGCACTAACGAGAGATAAAATAAAATAAATGAATAAGAATAAAATAGTGTTGTTTCTCAACATGGAACTAAGAACAAATTATGGTACTTAAACATAAAATATTCATAAATAATTAATTTCTTATATATGAACGTTAACCAACTCTTCATATATATACTAAATCTATTAAAATACTAGTGATGTATGCTTTACAATTTTAAATTAATAAAATGTATTTTAAAACAAATGAAGAATTATTTATTATACAAGCACTAGTATATATATAAATATGTCTATATATATCTATCCGTATTTTCCTTTGGTCCCTATCGAACAAATTTTACCACAGAAAAAACGATAAAGTCGATATAAACCAAATAGTTTATAACTTAGTTATTCAATTTGCATAGTGAACACTATTCTGTAATGTACAGTAAAACATGTATTTGTTGAACAATGTGGTGGCAACTGAGTTCCCTAGATGAAGGCTGTCACTTGTATTCCGTCACACCGACGTCCCCGCCTCATTCAAACTGCCTTGAGACGATGCCTGAAAAGAGAAAAGCAATATATTTTAATCGAGATATAGTAATGTGAACTTTAAATTGTTTTTCTACACGTTACATAGACCAGTAAAAGGCTAAGTCAGAATGTTTCTATTTTGAAAAAGAGTACTCCACAACAAGTGTACTCCTTGAAAACCACAGGAATTAAACAATTGCAAGTACAGAGTACTACATGAAAAATGAAACAATTTGTGATATAAACAAAACAACTGAACAAGCTGAGAACACTGTAGAGCCTAGTTTTCACACATTAATTGGTTTAATGATGTTTAACGTCATTTTTACCACATGTTAGGCCAGATATGACGGTCAATTTTTTTGGTGGTAGAGACAGACCACCATATTTTTTCTGGGTAGAACCAGTACTGTATACCTCCCGCCATCCGTAAGAATCAATACTTTCTCACTCAACAAGTCGAGCTCCCAGTGGGATTCGAACCCGCATAGGTGAAAGGCGAGAGAAGTTTTAGACGCAGCGTTTTTACTATCCCGACCATAGATGCGCTACCAGTTTAGACATTAAAATGGATATACACTGTCCAAATATACCAAAAATTCTAAAATATTACACCACAAATCTTCCAATTTGAATTATTTGTCATTCATTATACTTAAGTTTTTGTTTTTTTGTTTTTTTTACAATCTAAAGACAATGATGATATAAATCACAAGAGAAAAAAAAGTTAAATACATGATCAAATTAAGTTTATTTTAAAGAAAAACATGGCAATCTTGAAGTGTTTTTCAAGCATTTAAATTAGCTTCTCGATTTATTTATCCAGTGTCATTTTGACTTCAAACCTGCTTGCGTATGATTAAATAAATCAAAATGATCAACTATTAATAATAAGCAAAACTATTTGCTTTACACTATTCTTTAATTAATATTAATGAATGAACAAATGCAAGATATGTAGAAAAACTAAGGAAAGTCAGAGTTTTTTAAAAAATCAAGATTGTCCTGTGTCCCTTTAATAAAAAAAAAGAAGTAACTCAACACAACACTAGTCAACAACTTTTTAGACTTGTGCCCTGTATTTCTCAGAGAATAGCTTAATTGAGCAGCACAAAAGCTGTAAAAAAATCTTCACCAAGAAGAAGGCGAACAAGCTGACTCACTGATTCATTTGATTCAAAATAAAGTTAGACATAATGAAAGGAAAAAGAAATGTGACACTGGAATTTCGCTATGTATTGCATATACTGCACAATTAATTCCATATATATTCCAAGCAAATCCCAAGATGTTTTGTAAAAAAAAAGTTGCAATTAGTTAGAGAAAGGACACAACTGTGATGTTGTAGATGTTTTCATCAAAGTACATGTTGTAACAAGAAATTCATAAATGTTGAAGGTCCTCTTTGAAACATTGAGCCAGTTCAGTTTGAAACATTGAGCCAGTTCTGTACTGTATTTAACGTAAAGAGTTTGCAAAATTGTGCATCCTAAGTTTGCGCCAAACGCGTACTCTGCCAATAAGGAATACTGTTTGCTGTGTTACGTTTTGTTTTTGTTACGTTTTGTTTTAGTCTCTTTTTTTTTTTCGAAAGGAAAGATCTTATGTAGCCATGTACCATTTGATTAACAGCAGCATACTGTACATACAATATATAGCGGAAATTCCAGTGTCGTGTTTCTTTTTCCTTTCAGTATATAAACTGCACTGCCCTTTAACACACATAAAATATGTCAAAATAGGCACACCTCTTACTCATGCATTACATCAACAACATTATGTTATCTGGGGGAGGTTATTCCATTATTATCAACAGTGAATCTAGTCACAGTTATATATCTCTGTTTTCATAGGCACTGCCTTTGAATAGCAGTGGTTCCTGTAAGTTTGAAGTCTCTAGACCAGTGCATAAAGTTCCTGTAGAAAATTGAATGTAAAACATACTAAGTTATCTAGGGTCCGTTTTATGAAACATCTCACGACAATTTTGGTCGTAAACCTAATTATTAAATTTATTGCTACATGTTACGTTAAACAGATAAAACAATTTTCTTCAAACTATCTAACAAGTATTTTGTTTATTCAATATTTTCACCCTTCATTGCTTGCTTCACATGCTTTTAAGGAACATGGTAGAAGGTATTTTATATTGACTTACTATCAAAATTATCATAGGGTGTTTCATAAAACAGGGCCCTGGAGCGTTAAACTAGGAAGTCGGCAATCAATCTGTTTAAAATTGGTGAGTGCACTTTAAAGGTCATAAATAGAATGTGCAATGTGCATAATGACTTCATTCTACAGGTATGCAAATGGTTTATAACATCCTATAAATATAACACATGAACTCATTATTAGCCGCAGTATAAGGTATTTGTAGATCGGTATCATGTTGTATTTACTGTAACAAAATAAGACTGTACATTAAACGTACAGCATGACTAACGAGGAAGATTTAATAATATCCTGATGAAGGTCGGCGTTTGACCGGAACTTGTAGATAATAAATTATATCACTATCTGGCATTGTTCGTGTGTCCTACTACCCTTTATATTTGTTAATAAGGATGAGGATTGGTTGAATGGTGTTTTACATTTTTTTGTGGTGGAGCCAAAACACCCACTTTTTCCTGGGTAAAACCAGTACTGTACACCTCCCACCATCGGTAAGAATTGACATAATAAGAATTAAATTACATACAGTCAGAGATATGTCACCGATTTCTAAAGATAACCAACACACACTTCTCCTGAATCAAATGAAATGAAATGTGGTTTAAACGTTAGAACACTATATATACTGAACCAAACAGCTAACGCACCAGTAAACAATACCTTTAATGTATGCCGACCAATACCGTTGGAGACCAGTGATTTGAATGATTTTTTTTTAATTTAGTCGTTATTGACAAGATATTGTCTCGTTCAGAATGAAATTTGTTTTGATTTATTGATTGTTATTATTGAGATATTAAAGGTATTGTCTACTGGTGTGTTAGCTGTTTGGTTCAGTATAGATAGCTCAGCTACCTTGGAAGGAGACAAGATCCTAGATCAAGTTTCAGTAACGAAGTACATATAACATTTGACAGATCAAAACACACTCTATATGCTACCATGTTTGGATAACACAATAATAAACACATTCACATCCGAATAATCCAGACCTGGATTTTAAAATCTGTGCTGAAAATATCACAAATAGGTGATCTTAAACAAATCAAGTGTTTGTTTAACACTGACTTCATGAAATAAGGTTAGTACATGTCTTCAAATCAAATTTCTAGCAAATTTTGAATCATTTTAAAAAACGCTTTAAAGGGGTTGATGACCCATTTTCAAACAATGTTTATTTTAAAGGGCTCTGAAAAACTTGAAAAAAGCTGAAAGAATTATCAAAATGCCATGACAAATAAAAGAGATATGACCTATTGAAAATTTGGAAGGAACATAAATGGAGGCGGCCATATTTGAACGATGACGTAATCGCGCCTTTTTACCATTTATGGAATATTGATAAACTATATTTTATAGCAAAGAAAATCACTGCAAATTGATTAAAATTAAATATACAGATGCAAAATGAACAAATGGT
Source organism: Cyrtodaria siliqua (assembly GCA_037043455.1). Classification (NCBI taxonomy): domain Eukaryota; kingdom Metazoa; phylum Mollusca; class Bivalvia; order Adapedonta; family Hiatellidae; genus Cyrtodaria; species Cyrtodaria siliqua. The sequence goes on along the minus strand of JAWPHD010008683.1, from coordinate 10,032 downwards.
ATGCTTATTTTTCATCTGCAATGATTTTCTTTGCTTTAAACAACATTTTGCCAATATGCCATATATGTTAGAAAGGCGCGATGACGTCATCGTTCAAATATGGCTGCCTCCATTTATGTTTCTTTGCCAAGTTTCAAAAGGTCATATTTTCTTTATCTTTCATGGCATTTTGATAATTCTTTCAGCTTTTTTCAAGTTTTTCAGAGCCCTTTAAAATAAACATTGTTTGAAAATGGTGCATCAACCCCTTTAATAAAACTATTTTTTAAAAAGATACATGCTTTTAGGTTATCTCAAATTATCATTAATAGGCTAAACAAAATAAGCAATAAACTCCATGTTCTATAACTGTTCTAAACCTTAACAAAGTTCAGCTTCACCAGAACATGCACATACACCAGTGTATCAGCCATCAACAGTATGTATATATATATGAAAAGCCAGTAATTATAACCATATCAGCCATAAAAAAGATGATGAAATAGCGATTTTTTAAAAATAATGATTTGCCCTTCTTAAGCATTTTGTCATGTATACCGAGATGAACAGTAACTGAGGAGGGAATGAATAAATTGTATTTTATGACATATGAAAATAGGTCATACTGTGCATGAAAAGGAGGGGTAGGGGGAATGAATTCTACAAAAAAAGATAAAACTTCATAAAGGGAAGTTCCTTGCACCTCTGGGATTACGGGTTCAGATGGTATAATCTAGAGTCACATCAATTTTCTTAATTGGAATTATAGTGACTAGTAATTTTGTTTTCGAGGAATTTGCAACTTAAGGTTATTGGGCATTTGAATGTGCAACCTTTTGGGTATTGTGCTAAGTATTACTGATATGAAATGTGATTATACAATGACTGCTTGTGCTATATAAATGAAAATGGAAATGAGGTGAAGTGCTTATAAAATATGAAATACGTAGGCAATATTTGGCAAATGAATTTGAATGCATGCTTTGTTATACAGCGTTTGTCCTTCATCAAATGTGGTTTTCACCAGTTCCAGAGAATGACTTTCCAATGATTTCATTCAAAATGGTGGCTGTTCAGAAAGCTTCAAATAAGGTTCCATTACCACATCATATTGAGACAGCAACTTCAACAACGTTTAAAGTTCTATGTTTCAGGCAAGTTTCATTAAATTCAATGAAAAGTCGTTCTCTGCAGCTGGTGAAATGCACGGTAATTATTTTTCCCCTTCAGTATTAACAGTTGATCATATTTATAATCACTTTCTAGTATAATTTTTGCAAGTTTTACTTTTTTTCAGGTTATTGTTTACACCTCCAGACAAAAGTTTCTGGATGATATGATACACATTTAAATCAAAATGATACCAAGCTGTTTGGGTTCTCCCGAAATGAGTTAAAGAAAACAGTGATTATAACTGTGATTTGAAACGATATTATTTGTTTTACGTGATAATAATAATAATCTCTTTTCCAATTTAAATGCCCATTTACACCAAATCTTTGCCATCTTCATTACTTACCATGACCCCTAACTGACCCTAAATACAGATACATAGACAAATATAAGTTGTGTGACAGTGCCCTTAACTCTACATGTATATGTAAGACATGAGACCATTAAAAGGTGTTTTATTTTATTTTTTGTTAGGAACATTATTAAATTATGATGGTTACAAACAGTTTACATTAAGCAGGCTTTTTAGTATGCATGCTTAAGATCTGTTCACCAATGCGAATAAATTTACTTAATTCACAAAAATTGCTCTATTTGTTCAAATTTGACAAATCAACAGTAACCAAATGAATATTAACATTATTAAAAATGATAAATTTGAATTTAATGTTATGTAATTTTCATTAGAAATTAACAAATGTTTCTTCAAAAAGGATTTCATTGTATAAACCTATTTTGTAAAAAGTAGCGTCTTTGTGACTTTGTATTTCTTGAATTACCAAATGATACAACAATTTAATATCAAGATATACATTACATACCAGTCTTTGACTGAGTAGTTTATTTGAGTTAATTTCCTTCTCAAGGTGTTTTTCTCTCTCTTCTAATTTTGCTCTCAACTGTAATTTCCAATCATCAAATTATTTTATAAACAAGCAATTAAGTTGTCTACACAGAACATGATATATATGAACACAGCAGGGTCATATCTGAAAACATGTTAACAGGTTAATTAACATCATGCAAAAAATATACCATATGTCAACTACTAGCCATGAGAATCATAGCTCTTATGGTTTTATTCCAACTGAATAAACCATTGTAACCGTATGTCCATGCATAAATAGTCGTTTTTGTTCTATAGCCACCTCAAGCTCTCTCTGTGCTTTGTTGAATTTGTAGAGAGCACCTTCGGTATATATGTTGTGTTTTATACATGGACTAGTCAACAAGAGCACCGCATAGCAGGGCATAGTTGAACCTTTTTCAAAGGGGGAATAATTCATTTTATTACATTTCTATCTGTGAAAGATCGGAATTTCTCAGTGAAAGAATATTCATAATCGCTTAATATTAATAACTGACCCTGAACACAAAAATAACCGTGACGCTGAGTCATGATGTCATTAAAGTGTTACTGATGTCGATGTCAATCTGCCGATAACGTTCAACAAAACAAAACATTTCGGCTAAAAGCATGCACAAAGTGATTTAAATTGTAATAAATAGATTATTTAACTGCTGATTTTGATTAAATGGACATCCTTCACTCGATTTTAGGCGTGTTCAGTTTTTCACTCTCTCATCCGCTCGTTTGTGAAAATAACCGAACACCTATCATCTAGTGAAGGATTAACCTATAATCGACGCCAGCAGTTAAATAAGCTCTATGTTATTATTATTGTAGACCTTATACTTTGAAAGTATAAAGCCACAATCAGTTGTCAGGTATATGCTAACGGACAGACAGACGTACAAAACTTAATACATCCCTACGGGCATATAAAACCTACACAAAACAGTCGGAGTGTAGTAACATTAAAGTCAATCCACAAAATGTAAATACATTTGGCTTTGCTCGATTTTTAGTCTATGTGTACTTTATAAAACATGGCCCATCTTCATTGACATGTGGTTTACAATATGTGCATATATATGTGAATTTATATGTTCCATATATATATATATATTAGTCAAGTATGTAATACATGTGTCTTACTTTCTATATACTGTATGAATACATATTTGTTTTAGATTTGGTTGTCAGTATTTATCACCCATATTCAGGTCACACCCCTCAATTGAGTTCTTAAATAACATTTCGTAGAAGAACAAACGTTGTATTCGGAAATCAAAGAACACAAGATGCAATAACTAACAGATTTATAAAGTTACACAGTAAGAAACGGTAAGCTAAATCTTCCATGTGGCCGACACCTTTAATGAATTGGTACGTGTTCTTGTATTTTTGGATGAAGATATACACGTATCTTAATCTATTCAACATGGAGGGTTAGCTTGATAGTAAATTACAAAATAAGCTGTTGTCTATGTTAATAGATTAGAGACAATCATATACAAATACATGTACTTGTCTACATAGTCTTGCAAAATAAAATAGAATATAACAAAATAAAAGTTTGAATATCGATAAAATCAACTTATAACTCACCAAAAATCTGAGCAATAGTTATTTCTAAAATAGTGAAATCATAAATTGAAAATAGTACGGTTTTGCAAAAAAACATCTACTCAATACTATAAAAAAAAAAACAATCTTAAACTGTGGCAAACTCCTATGAGCATATTATTTTAAAATTACAAATACCCCCAGAGGGTAGCTTTCATCGTTCATAAAAACATATATGATACCGGTAAACAATTAAGTCGTGCAATATGTCCACATAAAGCTGACAAAATCTACTTTACAATCAATGTCATTATTTGTAATTGCTAAATGCTTGTTCTCAAAACTGAGCTTTTTCCTTAAATGTTCTTTCATTGACTTTCAGCACATATAAAGACCACTATTTTATTGGTATTTAATCTGAAGAACACAGTGCAAGAGAATCCAAAAGAATTTTAATCTGAAGAACACAGTGCAAGAGAACCCAAAAGAATTTTGCAACTATTTTTAGTTTCTACTTTCAGCGAAATCACACTATTTCAATAAAACTCACCACTTGTCAGTGACGTCAATTTATTCCACATGCCTACACATGCATGGCTATTGCGAGCATCAATGAACGTCCTAGCCAAAATTCACATACAATGATCCATAACAGAGAATTTGGAAATGAATAATACCGAATCAACTGTATCAAATCTTTACTTTTAGGTAGAATCAAAAGACTAAATATGTCAAAAAATTGTCTTAACTGTGGTCTGAAACTTTGGTCTGAAATACATTATATTTTAAGACCTTTTAGTTTTCAAGAAATCAATAATGTATTTTTGAATGGTTTTATGTCATTGCACATGTTAGGCTATATATGATGGTCAACTTTTTCAGTGTTAGAGGTAGACCACCTCATTTTTTCCTGGGTAGAACCAGTACTGTATACCTCCCACCATTTGTAAGAATCAACATTTTCTCACTTAAGTTGAGCTCCCAGTAGGAATCAAACACACAGCGGTGAGAGGCGAGAAACTTTAAGACACCGAGTCTTTACTATCACGGCCATGGAAAAGTTTTATACAGGTCTAAACATTAAGATAACAAATGCATATTTCTTCGACATGGGCAAGAAAATCTTATACAATTTTTTTCCCCCCACTGAAAAAATCAATCATATTTTAATATATGTATTATGTGTATCCGCTATGTTTTATGTCATCAATTATTACATAGTACAATATAGTGAAATGTGATTTAATTGGAGATACAGTAAAAGTCAGTTTCAAATTTGCAGGATGAGACAAACTGGCCAGGCATTAACCATACTGCAAGCATGTGACATAGTTGTATATTCAACATACCTTTATAACTTCTGAATTTGTATCATTTGGCACGGCTGATGAATTCTGAAACAAAATTTAAATCAATAACAACATGTCGATTTTGTATGACTTTGTATGAAACAGTAATGTTTGACATATTACACATTATGAAACCTAATTTAAATCAAGAACTGCATGTTGATTTTGTATAAACTGATGAAAGAGTACAACATGAATGATTTTTTTACCCAAGTCTGATATTGTATTGAAATCAGCATTAAGGTCATGCATTCTGTGGGGTAATAAAATAGTCTTCCTTTCAAATCATCTTCCAATATGAAACTAAAACGACTTTCTTTTAAGTACTTTTATACTATTATTTTATCGAACAAAGTCAAAATAGGTGTCCTTCATCAAAAAATGTTTTAAAATGCTCAGAGAAACTTTTTTATTGAACCAAACAAACAAAACATCACAAAACTATTTGTCATTTAAATGAAGGTCCGACAAGAAATATCACTACCTTTACTTGAAACAAAACTTAACAATATTCACTGACCAAAATAGTTGCCAATTTCAATGTTTCACGATTTTGAAATAGCTATTATAGTTTAAATACTTAGTTTATCATTAACTATATTATAGCCAAAAACCACAGCAGCTAATATTGTTGCTGTTCCTACCAAAACATATGCATGTTTATTGTAAGGAAATCAATGCTACAGCCATTTTATTAAGGTTCAAATAGCTATCCCACCAACAACAGCCAAACTTTACAACATATGTACACCATTTCTACACCTACTGATGACGAGGTATATACATAACTTACATACTTTGAAAATCCAAACTCTATAGATGCAATATGAACGGCTTTAGCCAGCCAGGCCAAACCACAAAACTGGAGCGTCGAATTGGGAGTTACCAACTCATAATTCATTTTACGCATATTCAATCACGCGTATTTTAAGAACCTGTCAAATTAACCTATATTTTTAATCAGTACATACACATTATTCCATGGCCTGAACACCGGGATAGTTGTGATAAACGGTTCTGAAGTGTAATTTTACCGATGCGATAGTTTTTTTAATATCATTGGTGATCCTGTCAATACCCATGACTGTTAACTGTAAGGAAACCCTTGCTACAGCCATTTTTTTAAGGTTACTATACTATATAAGTTGGTACATACCTGGTCTCCACTAGCAAGCTGACTTCTCAGTTTCTCCACAAGGTTCTGTTCTTGTGTGAGAGCATCATGGCCTGTCTTTATGATGCCATTTAGTTTCACAACATTGGAGGCCAACTCCTTATTTTTCTTCTTCTCTGCCTCGAGCAGTCGTTTTAATTCTTCTAAATCCTAAAATACGAAATATGTAAGTCAGGAATTTTTGAAAATTTATGTTTTACTGTTTAAGGGCTATTCCACACCAGCCTCTGGCACCAATTATTTTATTTTACCACATCAACCACAAAATATTCTTTTACCCCATTCTAATATATTAAAATTTGAAAGTGTGCGCCGCTCAAACTGTTAATAGCATTAAGGTCGGGTATCAGGACTTGCTTCACAGTTAAAATGCAGGTTATTGTTATTCTACTATATAGCAATCAAAGAAAATGTTGAAGAGCATGGTACAAAATGTAACAGGTGGAATAGTATCGGCAACTTTCTTTCCGATTTCAACATGTTCAATTGGGATTCGAAACTTAGTCCAAAAAAACAAGGCTGGTGCCTAAATACATGGATTGTCAAACAAACTGTAGTAAAACAGACCCCTAGATTATCAAGCTTGTGAAACACTTTTGTCAACACGAAGATTCCATTCTTGGATGTCACCTATTTTATATAGACTGCATGTGTAGAAAATATAAACTTACATGATTTAATTCAGTTGTATTAGCACTATTTTTTTCCACTTCTACAATTTTTAATCTGTATTCTTCTACTTTGCCTTCAGCCTGCAAGTGAACAAAGTTGGTTGTGAGAATGGGTTTAAATGCATCTTTATTAACATTTATATGTTATGCCAGTAAAATATGCTAGTAAAATATACTACTAGTTAGCTGCCATTTGTTTCCGATCAAGAAAAGTTAACTATCTAAAAGTATTCAAAGTTAAGGGTGATTGGTTGAATGGTGTTTTATGTCATTTTCAGCACATTTGAGGATATGATGACTGAATTCTTCATAATTTTTTTTAAAAAACTTACATATTTACATTTACAAATGCGTATTCTTAAAACAAGTTTTGGACAATATGCTGTTTGTATGGTGTGTGTTTTACGTCATTTTCAACACATGTATGACGGTCGATTTTTTGTGGTGGAGGCAGACCACCCAACACAACATCGTAAACCATTGTACAAAAGCAGTAATGTAAAATGTGTACTCTTAGTCACTACCATAAACAATACTGTGTATTTCTTCTTCCCCTCAGATATACATTAATTCAACACTGCTGTCCGTCTTTTTGAAATGGCATTAATTTTAGTTAGCTGATCTGACAAAATTGTATTTTTTTTCTTGCAAGCATCTGCTAGTAATTCCTAGAGGCACTTGATCGTCATTCAGTATCTCAAACTTCAATAAGCATCTACTGAGTATGACTGGATGCACCCCGTTTTTCTATGCTATTGAAATGTATACGCTGGAATTTGGTTTTCGGAAAAAAATTAGAGAAAATTACAGGTTTTTTAAATGCATTTTTGTACACAATTTTTTTTGTGCGCCTTTTTATTTTTAATGTGTTTTTGATGAAAAAATAAGTGTAATTACGTGGCTAAGTGTCATATCTGCACTGATTTTAGGTTTTAAGGAGCATATCCTGTATTTAACATTTTAATATTATTCGTCAATTTTTCTTTTAATATTTATGTATGTAAACAAACCTCTATCACTTGCGTCTCAAGCTGTAAACATCTATCATCTGAGGCCTTCAACTGGGATTCTAAATATTCCACCTTTTCTTTCATCTGTAGACAGATACTCAGGTTAATTATCATATAATAGTTACACAGTCCATATTTACATTTATCACATAACGGTGTGGGAGTGGAATGACAACATTTATTACATTTTTATCGGTGAAAGACTGGGATTTCTCAGTGAAAGAATATTCATAATCGCTAAATATTAATATTTAAGAACTCCGAACACAAAATTAACTAACTGCGACATTGAGATATGACGTCTATAAAGTGTTGCTGACGTCGACGTCATCCACCGATAATGTTCAATAAAGCGAATAATTTCTGTTAAATCATGCATAAACTGATTTAAAATGTAATAAATAGATTATTTAACTGCTGTGTTCGATTATACTGAAATCCTTTACTCGATGGTAGGCATGTTTTGTTTTTTCACTCACTCGCATATGCTTGTTCGTGAAAAGTACCACAGGTCTACCATCTCGTGAAGGATTTCCCTGCAGTTGAATAATTTAATATTTTCGATAATCCACTAGTGATATAACTATGCCAAACTATCTTCAGTACTTTCCATTCAACTCGGTGTGCATCGGAATTGTGTCTCAATTTCCGTAACCGTTCAAAATACCAGGTTACAGATATCGACGAGGTATTTCTGTAGTTCGGTTTTGTATGGAGAAGGTCAAGTCAACATACGTCATCATATAGACATACAATGTCATCATATGATAACGTTATATATAGGCAGCTACACTAAAAAATGTTCCTTATGGGACTTTTTTGAAGTTATGTGATAAATAGAATCTTTTAATATTGAATTTATTAAACTCGTGATAAAATTGATGTGATGCTTGCATCATTAATTTTATCCAACTCGTTTAATCAATTCAATATTACACATGTAAGATCCTCTCTTTATGGAATCTGGTAATACAGAGCAGTAATTGACGATTTAATTCCTGACGTTCAACACTACATCTTGTATTTAAGCTTTTAACAATCACACCGTCACCATAGAATATACATATAGGTTTAAAAAAACAGGGGACCAGGTCTAACATATTTTACTTCAAATGTATATTTGAACAGCAATACACACTATTTGTACAAAAGAAATAATGAACTTGCAATATGTATCAGTAGCCAATGCATTCATCAAAATTAAACAAAAAACCAAGGCCACTTCTATACACCTAAAGAAACACAGTCAAGTCAACCTCGTTGAGATGTATGTCACAATCTCTTTAAATGCATGTGTTAAAATATAGTGTACACATCACACAGCACAATGATTACAAAACAACACACTCCACTCAAGTTAGTACCTTTAAAAGACACAGGCAACAAGTTATATATTCCTGTTAAAGTGTTACAAGCAAACAATGAAATGAAATGAAATGAGAGTTTACAATTAGATAGCTAATATCTGACCATTAAAAAATCTTTGAGTTGGTTGGAAAAAGTAGTTCATACCACAGCTTTTTGTGAACTATTTCAAGTGAAACTAGAATTGAATTTAATTGGATTTTACAGTCGCACCAACAGCTAAGGTCATATGGCGACTTTCCAGCTTCCATTGGTGGAGGAAGACCCCAGGTGCCCCTCCGGGCAATTTTCGTGCACGGTCGGGCACCTGGGTAGAACCACCGATGTTCCGCAAGCCAGCTGGATAGCTTCCTCACATAAAGATTCCTAGGCCCCTGAGGGATCGAACCTACAGCGGTGAGGGGCAAGTGATTTTAAGTCAGAGACGTTAACCACTCGGCCACGGACGTCCCAAGTGAAACTAGACGGGGTTGTTTTTGTTACAAAAACATACGCCTCCCCTGACACTCTCAGTGTAATGCATATGAATCAACCTGGCTGAAAGTTGCACTCTGCACGTCGTCTCGATATGGTGAACATTTGTGCCAAGTTATTTCAAAATCCCTCAAGCGGTTCAAGAGATACGAAGCGGATACGAAATATAGTGCATATGACCTTCGACCTCTAAGTGAGACCCTGACCTCGAACGGACTGGCTCGAAGTTGCGCTCTGCAAGTTGTCTCGTTTGTGCCAAGTTATTTCAAAATCCCTCAAGCGTTTCAAGAGATATGGAGCGGACACGAAATATAGTGCTTATGACCATCGACCTCTAAGTGTGACCTTGACCGGATGTGGCTGGAAGCTGTGCTCTGCACGTCGTCTCGATATGGTGAACATTTGTGCCACATTATTTCTAAATCTC